>PVIH01004735.1:97876-135092 GCA_004025045.1 Sigmodon hispidus | reverse complement strand
ATAACTGGAAGGAAGTGTGTAGAAAATGCAAATAGATCCGAGCCTGTCACCCTGCACAAAACTCAAATCCAAGTGGATCAAAGACCTCAACTTAACCCCAACCACTTTGAACTTGATAGAAAAGAAAGTGGGAAATACACTTCTACAAATTGGCACAGGCCACCACTTCCTAAATATAACACCAGTGGCACAGGCACTATGACCAACAATCAATAAGTGGGATCTCCTGAAGCTGGGAAGCTTCTGGAATACTACTCAGCAGTAAGAAAAAATGATATCCTAAAATTCACAGGCAAATGGATGGATTTGGAGAATATCCTCCTGAGCAAAGTCTCACAAACTCAGAGAGATAAGCAGGGGATGTACTCACTCACTAGTGGTCTCTAAACAAACAAACAAGAAATAAAGCCAAGACCTTGAATAAGGATATACAGGGATGGAAAAAAAAATCAGAGGGAAAGCTGAACACAAAGGAAAAAAAAAAGAATGTATATGAGGTGTGTGGGCATGTGTGCTATAGCACATGTGTAAAGGAAAATTCCATGTTGTCAGCTCTCTCCTTCGACCTTTAAGTGAGCTCTGGGCATCAAACTGAGCTCTCTGGGCTTGCTTCTGAGAATCTTGACCCACGGAGATATCTCTCACTCCCCAGATAATTTAAATTAAATCATTTTCATAGAAAAAAAAAGAATCAGGGGAGAATGGTTCATGTTCATAGAGTGAATGAGCTTTAAAATGAGATAGAGAAACTAAGAAACAAAGTAATTTTTTTTTGTTTTTAAGTGCTTTTCTGTAAAATATTTGAAGGAAAACTAACAAAAATTAGAAGCATCATTTGTATTTTTAAGCCAGTTGAAGAAAATAAAGGAATATTTAGTAATTAAAATATTCCTATTAGTAGGAAAAAAAGTAGAAAATTGACCAAAAACACTAAAAAACAATGATTAATGAAAGCTATGATCATATGGCATGTAATTTTTAAAACTCTTGTTACTTGTTTTTAAAGTGCTCTAGCAAGGCAGAGTAATAGAATATTTCTCAAATGGAACAATAAAGCAAAATACTGGGCTGGGAAGATGGCTGGGGAAGCATGAGCTGTGCCCACATGAAAACCTGGATTCACATCCTCTGTACCCATGTAAAAGTCAGGTATAACAGCATGTGCCTATATCCCCACACTAAGTAGGCACTGATGGGAGAATCCATGAGACAGACTGGCAGTCAGCCTACCCAAACTGGCAAGTTCCAGGGTCAGTGAGAAACCTTGTCTCAGAAATAAAGTGGTAGTGACCTGTGTCCTTCACATGCATGCACATACATGAGCACATGCACTCACCACTTGCATGTGCACACGTACATTCACACACACACATACACACATACACAAATATATATTAAACAGTCAACTTAATGACAGGCGTTGAAGAGCAATATTACCAGTTAAAATTTAATTGGAGATTAGATATTATACATCAAAACAAGAAAATGAAAAACCTAAGATAACATAATACTAAAGAATAAAAACCATACAAAGTTTACATCTAATAATTTGTGCTACCTAGCTTGAAACATTAAAAGTCAAAACAGGAAGGACTTTGAAGGAAACCAGAACTCACACTTTTTGCAAGGTTATATTATACTTTTTCATAATATTGATGAATATTCATAATTTTGATGCATAAAACATTAGAATATAACATATTCACTAATTAAAAAACTTTAATAAATGTTATACGTATTCATATATATTTGTGGTTTGCGAATAACTATAAAGCATATTGGATTCTTGCATAGGAAGCAATTTATAGATAAGGTTTGAAAGAAGGTAAAAATTTTACTAGAAAATTATAAAATGAACACTAATATATTTTACCTAAAATATAATTTATTTAACTAAACTACCAATTACTCATAGAATATAAGGATCCCTTAAAAATAATGCCAAATGTTAATTGACTCAAAAAATGAAGTTATAGTTATTTTTCTGTTAATGGTACATGTCATATGAGACAATGCCTGATTAGTACTTTGGATATTTGTTATCTCAAAGAACTCTCAAATTTCTAAACTAATGTGTCACTTTATAGTTAAATAGAATCATCAAATAACTTAAAAAACTTTACATCAATGAATTAAAACTTTCAACAAGATGTAGTAAAAATGATTTTCTATCATAGCTCTTGCTATGTCCAATATCTTCAATCTTTAGATTGAAACACCAATTTTTCTTTTGCTTTTCTCAACACAGTATGTTTGTTGTATTTGCTTAATGATTCAAAAAGTTAACAATGCAGATGCGATGCATTTTCTTAGTCTCATAATAAAAATGAAGAAACTAAATTTGAAGATTGATGGAAATAAAATGTTGGTTGGATTAGTAGGTACAAAACCTAGTGTTAAAATTGGAGTTTCTTTAGTATACAAAAACTATCTACCAAATATTTGTCCAGGTAAGGCATTTAATACTGTTTTTGCCCCATGTATTAGTTAGGATATGAATTTGGCAATTTAACAGATACTAAAATTAATTTAACTACTTTTTTCTTCTTCATTTTGGACACATTATCCCAAGAACTATGTTTTTCACTCAACAGATGGGTTGCAGTAAATAGAAAATGCAACTAAGCTACCATCTTTCTAGAAAGCTTACTCATAAGTTTTGAGACAAACAAGGAATGCATATTAAAGTAAAGGGCTAAAATAGGCTCAATTAAAAATTAATCTATACTTGAAGAGTCTCTAATAAAGACTGACCAAGATTAAATCAAATATATATATATATAACTGAATTCTCAGAAGAAATTTTAAACATAAAATGATATAATGGATTGTTTTATTAAAATGACTAGGATATAAGTCAAATGTAAAATAGTAATTTCCAGGCATAACTCAATAGATATTAGCAGAATTGAAAGCAAAAACAGATAGTGATAATACTTTAATCAGATAGATTTATCAAACTTTAATAAACAGACAAAACTGAGGCTTAACAAACCTTAGAGATATGCCAGGAAGTAAACTTTGTAGTTGTATGACTTGGTATTTTGTAGGATTACTATTCAATGAAGACACCTGTATAAATAATAAACATGATATTACCACATGGATCCAAATAATTTATTAGAAAGCTCACTAGGACCAAATAATATTTGCCTTACCACTTCAAGTATATTTCAACCACCAGAAAAATCCTTCTAAATAATTTCAGCTTACATTAGTTAAGAATATAAGCAATTGGTTCTCTTGGTAAAGAGAGAAATTTGTGTCCTTTGACACACTTTCTTGCCTCTTACATACTAGTTTAGTTCCTATGTCTCATCCAGGCTTGCTCCTGATGAACATGGATACAGCAGTCTACACACTTTCTTAGTGGGAACTTCTTTAAGCTGGATGAAGCATTAACTCTGTGAGTCTCCACTCCATTGCCTGTGCAAGAAATAGAAAACTCTAATCATATCAGCAACATCTGACAGAAATGTCCCCTACTGTAGACCATAATGGTGACATTAAAACAAAACAGCTACATTGTATGTGGACTTTGACAGAAATCAGGTTCCCATAAATTGGGATCCCAGAACAGATTGCAGTCTGTAACAGGTGCACACATTGGTATTGAGTCAGATCAGACAGAACCAATTTATACCTGACTTCATCCCTATTCCTTGTCACAGCCTTCTCTCCTTCAGTCTCTCTCTAGCTGGGTTAGGGGGATCCTTTTTAAGAACACAACTCTTGATCTGATGCTGCTGAAGGCCAGCTTCTAATTGCATCAACCTTCCCATCATCCAGAAAAATTATGTTGGAAAGAACGGAGGAGTAAGAGGAATGGAACCATGAGGCATTTAGGAAAGAAGGGTAGGAAAGTGAGAGACTGGACTATTATGGGTAATGAAGAGAACAATTAAATGTATATGTCTACATTTATAGTCTTTATTGATGTGATAGAAAATGTCATGATTACTTGGCCAGCATTTATTCTTTGACTTCCCCCTTTCTATTCCTTAGCAGTTTGATATTGCATAGTATATACCATCTTCTACATGGCTGTATTTTCAAGAAAAATTTTTCTATTGTTTCTTACTCTATCTAGCCCTTTAACAAAATATTACACCCTAAACTAACTGTCTTAGGAAGGATAAAAATTTGTTTCTTGTATTTAGAGGCTGGAAACGCCAGTGTTAAGCAAGGCATTGGCAGTTTTGGTTCTGTTAGGGTTCACTTCCTCATAGATGGTTGTTTTCACCTGACCAAAGGGACTATGGGTCTTTCTAGAGTCATTCTTAGGTGAACACTGTTAATAGCGATGAATTTAATTTTCACGTTTTATTCACCTAATCTGTAGAGATTAGGATTTCTACAAAATGTTAAGAGAACACAAACATTCAGATCATAGTGTCTTACTTCCCAGTGAACAGGTACTTGCTTGTCTAAACCAACTCATGTCAATGAATGGGTTACATAATGACATTTTATACAGTTTTGACTCATAAAACTCTCGTCAGGCCATGAACTGAAGTCCCTTGACTACTTTTTTTTTTACAATTTATTTTTATAGGCTAAAGTATTTTTTATTCATATATTCTCTTCTTCCAACTCCCTTCCCCCTCCCTTCCCCCTCCCAGTCAGCCTTCAGCTTCCCTCCTCCTCATCCCCCCATCTCCTCCTCAGAAAGGGCAAGAAGTTCCCAGGTGGATTAGTTCAGCATCCACTCCAGGCAAGTTCTATTTCCTTATTCTAATATAAATACTGGGTTAGATGTTCCTCTGGAGGGAATGGGCTCCAGGGTGCCAGACCATGTACAAAACACAATCTGATTTCTCCCTTTGAGTCTCCACATAATGCCCATGTCAGTGGACAGTTGCCTGTCCTTGGAGGGCCTAGTTCCTTTTCCTGAAGGTTCCCAGGTGGCTGTTGTTGATTCAGTGATCTCCTCAGAGCTCCAGCTCTGTGATAATTTTTCTCATAGTTCCTATCCTTGCTCATATAGACTCTCCTTCCCCTGCTATCAGCTGGACCAGAGACTCAGCCCAGTGCTCAGCCTTGTGTCCCTGCCTCTACCTCTATTCATTGTTGGATATAAGCTCTGTGATGGCACTTAGGGTAGTTATTTATTTAATTATATGCAAGTCTTGTCTAGGCAACACCTTCACTATTGGTTGGAGACCTAGCTAGGTACGTCCTGTGAGTTTTTGGAGGTTTCCCTAGTATCCAGTCTCTTTCTAACCCCACATTGGCTTCCTCTATTAAGATCTCCATCTCTTTTCTCTCTCTCTTCTTGTTGATCCTCTCACTCATTCATCTCCTTCTCTCGTGATTTGTTCCCACCTCTTCTTGGTTGTAACCTCTTACGCTCCCAATTAGCTAAGGATCCTACCATATATGCAGCCATCTTTGTTCAGCCTGGTGATGAAGCAGCACACAGAGAAAGACAGCGTTGGTAAAACCATACAGAAAATGAGTCTGAGACCTAAGATTTGGGAGCAGGGGCCAGGCTGGTTTTAGAGATTATTATTGTTTAGCTGCTTAAAGGAGCATTTTATGATAACTGTAGATCAGTTAACAAAGAAGCATAAAATCCAACTTCCTTAAAAAAATGAAACCAAGATAGAGAGGAGACTGAGGCAGAGGCACTGTGTGGTCTTTGAATATGACTATTGCAGAATGACATCATGGATACATGTACTTTCATTTTTATAAGGAAGTTATGAGTCTGATAAACAGAATCAAAATGCTTTCCCTGTGTTTTTATGTGAATTTTTTGTAAGAACTCAAAACAAAATGGGATCAGATTGTAGGATCTTAGAAGGAATATGGCAGCTCATATATCATATTAATTATATTATATTATTTAATATTGAGTTTAACATTGCTTTTTGTATACACCTATGGAAAGATTGAACAGACATTAAATTGGGGGATTATATATTTATTGATGTATTCTTCTGGTGAAGTAGCTATTGGTAGTTTGGGGGCGTGTTATTTTCAGGACATGAACAATTTGTGAAAGCATATTACATTGTTAACCTAATTTTAGCAACCTAATAGTGTGCTTTTCTCTGCCTGTAATAAGTACTTGTTAAAAATTGCAAAAGTGGGCATCGAGGACAATTGGATTAGATTAAATCCAGGATGGACTCACCTAGGAGCTGACTTGAAGATAGATGTTAGCATACAGATTTAGTGAGTGCTCTTGGAAACATTGTTTAGTAAGAAAAGGGTAAAAGATGTTCTGAAGTAATGCAATCTCAATATATCACCCAAAGTATCTCCGGGGAACTAAAACTTCTGTGACCCTTCAAAGTCATGACTAGCTGGTGCTCGATCAAGACATTTATCTGCTTGTGATGGCTAAACATTGAAAACAGGCTGTTCATGAGAGGAAAGTAAAAGTCAGATCTCATCTCAGGCAATCTGAAAATAAAACTGGCAGCTGAGCTGCAAACTGTCTGCCAGAACACCCCAAACATCCAGGGAAATAAATCCTTCAGGCCCGAGGTTGAATCTGAAATGTGAAGTAAAACATCAGCAGCACACAGTAGTATTTTGACTTTTTTGGTGAACTTTGTAAAATAGCAAAGGTGAATGTAATTATTGACTAGGGAGTTACAAAATGATGGGTCATGGTGTCTAAGATGAAGAAACAAATAAACAAGAATCCGGGAGACTGATGGGTAGATGACATCAGTTGGTAAAAGGGTTAGAGGTTTTGTGGGATTGAATAGTAGGTACCCTGTGAAAGAGGGAGATGTGATAGTGGAATTATTGGCTATTATGTCTAGCCAATGAGCTTTTGGTTAATAAATGGATATTTGAAGTAATTGTTTATGCAGATTTATATAGGTTGGGGTTAGACTAGAGTAGATATAAGATCTCATAAAGAGAAATCCAAACCTTCATGAACCAAGATGACTGCTCATATTTGAAGAATCTTTGGCTTGGAATGGAAAGCAAAACTGAATGATAAATGATAAATATAAATAAAGTTTAGAAATGATATCTGAGTGAGTGTAAACTGCAACAGTATCTGATGGCCTTAGACTCATTTTTCATGTAAGTGTGGACCACTAGGATTTACCCCTAGAAAGACCACTTTATCTCCGACATCTGTGATAGTTTTATACAAAGCTTGGCAACCAGGCCTGGGAGGATTGTGCTAGGTTGTTGCCTGGTCAGGCTGGGTGCATATACCATTTTGGAAAGAAATGAAAGATAAAGAAGGAAGTGAAAACACAGACCACTCAGAAAAGCTAGAGAAAAGAATATATTGACAAAAACAAATGGAAATCCCATGTCCTCAAAAAGGGCTCAACATCAACAGGGCAAAATTTCAGCAATCATTGAAATACAAATGCTTAAGGAGAAAACCCAAGAACGGCCACTGTGCTGCAATGACATATATCTATTTCTTCATATATTTACTAATTAGGCCCTGAATTTCAGCTTTTGGGAAGGGACCCATCTCTTCTAGTCTTCTTTATGTTTGCCCCCCCACACCTTTTTTTTTTTTTTCCCAGGTGATGTATCTGCCATTCTTGGCAACAATTCTGAAGGAAGTTGATGCTAAAATCCTAGTGATGATATCAGAAATTTCTCCCAAGTTCTTGAAATCCTTCTGAATAGGAAATCCTCAGGCCACATAAGGTTTTCTCTTACAGTGAGTTGCTCACAAATGAGAGTGCAACTCTTAGGCTTTGTTAAACTGTATGAGCTTTTCCTGCTACAGGTTGGGGAATGAGAATAAAGAGGGAGGTTGTGGAGAAGGACTGTATACTCCCATCATTATGTACATCAGGCTATTTCTCATTGATACCTTGGGCTTTTTCATGTCTTCTCAGCATTGGTGTTGCTGGCTTGTTAGAAATTCGCTGCTATAGATAGGATCAAAGTTTATTTACAAATTGAATTTGATTAAACACCACATATCAACTTGAAGTTGGTTTTCAATAGTAGTATTCTACATTTCATAAATAGGACTCTTTCCACATAGAAAATTTTAAAGTCGTTATCATCATTTTGCCCATTCTTTATACAGATACAAGCAGAATTTGATCACAGACTGGAGCCAGGCAGATTTTAGACATGCAATGTGGCTGACCAATTTTCCTGCAGCTTGTGTTGATTTTATACACCTTTACCAATTCATCTTAATAATTATCTTGCCAATATCATTTGCATTTGCTTTTCCACACACATCCTGGTTTTTAAGAAGCTTAAAAAATTTATAGTTCACCAAACTATAGTGTTCTTTCATACTTCTGACTAAATCCATATTCTGTTTTTCTTGCTTCGTACTTTCTTTTCTAATTCCTCAATTTGTTCCCCTTTTTTCATCATCTGAACTCTAGTATGAAGGATAAATGACACAATTTTATAACTAATATTTGTTTCTCTATACTTTGTAATACATAATGACCTATTTCTAAGAAGAGATTTTAAAAGTCTACTTATCATTGCAGCCTAGGCAGCAAACATGTTGCCCGTGCTATAAATGTTAGCCAAACATCTAACATACTAGTCATCTGTTGTTGCATAGCAAATTCATCCAAAAAAATGTGTCTGAAAACAGCAAGCATATACTATTTTCCTGGATCAGGAAGCTAGGAAAACTGTATTTTTATGCCTGTGGCAGAGGATCTCTCATAAGGGTACAGTCAATCTGTTGGGTAGAGCTATGGTCATTTCCAGGCTTGGCAGAGGGCTGGAGGATTTTCTTCCAAGCTGATTTATGTAGTGTTACACACATTTCAGTTCCTGGTGGATTACTGACTGACCTGATGGCTTCAGAGCCTCGCCATGTTAGGTTGGTGTTTGATAAGGCTCCTCATCTGTGACTACTTCCTTTCTCAGTACAAGAGATCTGAGAGATGGAGAGCCCAAGAGGACACATCCCAGTGAGAATCCAGTGATTTTATAACCTATGTTTAGAAGTGACACCTCATCAGTTCTGGGGTGGGGGTTGTCTGAAGAAGACTATGCTTAGTTTTTAATTATGTGGGAAGATTATTCATATGCATCTATACCATATAACACTCTCCTAGGTTTCTCCATAAGATGTCTAACGTTTCCATAGTCCTATAGTCTATGACCTATAACTAAATACAGTCTACTGTTGTTTTCATAGATAATTATTATTGGCCACCTATTATGCACTATACAATGGATTATGTTCAGACATATTTATCTTTACAACACTTTAAAAAAGCAACATTTCATAGATAAGAAAACAGATTAAATATTTCAGGATATCAGTACAGATTTGAGTAACCCCAAATTCTTTATATAGTCTCTCCTTTGAGTATTTTCTCTACGAATATTTCATTTTTGCTGTGGGACTGTGCTTTTATATACTGTAAATATTGGTTTAATAAAATGCTGCCAGGCAAGAGCTAAGCAGACAGGAAGAATAGGCAAGGCAACCAAACAAGGAGAATTCTGGGAAGAGGAAGAGCAGAGCAGACACCAGCTAGATGCAGAGGAAGATGAGAATGGAACACTGAGAAAAAGATACCAAGTCATGTGGCACAGCACGGGTAAGAATCATGGGTTAGTTTAAGAATAAGAGTTAGCAAGTAATAAGGAGCCATAGGCCACACAGTTTATAATTAATACAAGCTTTTGTGTGATTATTTGGGACAAAATAGCTGTGAGATCAGTCAGGTGGGACAGAGAAACTTTCAACTCTTCTCATCAAATTTAACTTTTCTCAATTTTGCAAATATTCTTCTTTTCCATCTATTATTTTTCTTCCCACTTCCATCTCTCAGAATGCTCTTACCTAGTATTTTTTTATGTTAAAAGTTTATGGCTACATCGGGGCTGGAGAGATGGCTCAGCCATTAGGAGGATTGACTGCTCTTCTAGAGGACCCGGGTTCAAATCCCAGCACCCACATGGCAGCTCACAACTGTCTCTAACTTTAAGATCTGGCACTCTCACAGACATGCACGAAACACCAGTGCATTTAATATAATAAAAATACTTTTTAAAAAAGTTTGTGGATACATCAAAGAACATTTGAAAATTAATATATCTGTACATATTTATGGGGTATAGTATTATAATTCAATATACATAGTATATAATGATCAAAATAGGATAACTGATTATCATTTCAAACATTTGTCATTTCCTTCTATTGAGAACATTGAGATTTACCTCTGATGGCTTTCTGAAGTATTTAATAAATTACTGTCAGTTAAGGCGACCCACATTGTTGTAGAACATATCCAACTACAGTTTGTATTCATTAATCCTCCCCTCCCCACCCCCTTTCATTTAGCCAAACCTCTGATAATCTCTTATCTGTCTCTACTTCTATAAAATCAACATTTTATATTCCACATAGAAGTTATGATATGCAGCAGTTGTCTTTCTACCTCTTAGAATCTTTTCTAAATCCTCGGTTGGAGGAAACTTCAATATCATTTGTCAAATGTATATCATCTAGCATTGTTCTATGTATCCTTAGCTATTCAAAACATACTAGAGAATGATGTAACAGATATAGGGCTGTCTACTGCACATGGATTATTTTATTAATATAAATAATAGGTTGTTTTTCTTGTAAAATATCAAATACATTTTTACTAATACTAAGGTTATGGAGAAAATTGACGGTCAAAATGTACAATCTACTGTGTAGTAATTTAATCTGTGTAATATTAGTTTCTATCTGAAACTCCACGTATACTCAGCAATTTCCTCAAGGCAATTTTTTCCCACCGTATTTTATGTGTGCAACCATTGCATGTAGAACACAGAAAACTGTCTTTGGTCATAGGCTCCATATTGCAAAGTCCATTGAATAACTGACTAAATGATGTATCAAGGGTATTGTAGAGTGAAATTAATTTCCCAAGATTTTTATTTATATTCTAGAAGTCTAGAATATTCTATACCTTGATTTTTTTTCCAGAAAGAATGACCATGGAACAAGAGAAGCCAGATCATCTTCTTCGGTGTTTTTAAGAACATCTGTGATAGTTATGTTTAACACAGGTTTTGCTTTGTCTTTATTATTTCACTGAGTATTTTTTAAAGACTGCATTGAAATAAGTTATAGAATATAAGAGAAATGAGACTACATGACAAACAGTGCAAAATCAATGTACAAAATTAAATGGCAAAGGGAATGGAACAGATCACAAATTCAGAAAATGGAGATACTTATACTTGTGTTTTCTTAGTAATTTAGTCCTTGATTGCCCAGTGTTTCATATTTTGGATCAAAGTACTTTAAACACTGAAGAATGTTTTGGTTTGTTTTATATGGAAGTTTCATCATTCTTTACTGACTTTAATGCTCAAAAAAACCAAAACATAAAATAAAACAAATAAGAAGCAAAAGCAATGACTAAGGCCAGAGTCTAACTAGTGAGTCATTTCTATGGTGGTTAATTATGTCAACCTAACTGCTCATAGGGCATTTGCAGAGCACTTGGCAAAGTATTTTTCTGAGTTTCTCTGTGGTTGTTTGTGGATGAACTTAACATCTGAATGGTAAATTGAGCAAACACATTTGTCTTCCCTAACGGGTAAACCTCATCCTGTTGACTGAAGACCTGAGCAGGGTGAACAGGCTGAGTAATGAGGAACCTCTGACTTACAATTGAGTGAGAATGTTTGTGTTTCCTGGGCTTCAGAGTTGGGCTGAAATTTTAGCTCTAAGACGGTTTTGAGCATGTTAATCTTTGTAATGGAACTTAGTCTGCAAGCTTTCCTGCTGCTTGTCTTCTGGAGCCAAAGAAGAATGGCTTGTTGGATCTTCTGTGTTTCTAGGCAGCAGCTGCAGATCTTGGGCCCTCTGCCTCTTTAGTCTATGAACCAATTCCTGATAGGAAATCAATTTGCATATATAGACATTGCTAGATAATTTTTTCTAAAACCCAGATAAAACAAGACCCCAAGAGGCCATTGCTTATTTCTGGGATTAATTTTGACTCTACAAATTAGATTGATTTCAAATCTGCTCCAAATACTCAAGACTATTTTTGTATATATGCTATATAAAACTTTTTATTTGTTTTCTTACTTTCTCTATGGTGTTTGTTTCACCTTCTATGCTTTCACTATGATTTGTAGTTTGATAGCAGAAAAAGAAACATTTATTAAATGTATATAGGCCTAATTACATGTAGGTCAGTTGTCTTTTGTGTTATCTGCACACAGAGACCACAGACAATAATGAGTAAAGAACACCAAATACAAATATTAAATAAACTATCTGGTGACATGTTTTTCATAGAACTCAGCATCAGTATTTGAATGCCAGTTTGGATGCTGTTTTAAATTAAGATGTGGGGAAAGAAAAAGAATAAGTTCTGTTTAGTGCTCTAAATTTTTGCTTCAGCAGCCTGAGTGAAACATAAAATGACTGTAGAGATGAAGTGGGAAACAAATTATTGTAACCCTCAGAGGCAGGTCCTTGAAGACTTCAGTATTGTAGTTGTCGACATAGACTCTTACAGGTTTAGAAGTTATTTGTCCTGTCCATCTATCCCCCAGCATCTGTTCATTTTCTACCCTCCATCCTCCTCTTTCCCACCCACCTCCAGTTATCCACAATACAAAGACAAAGGAATGATAAATGTTTGAGGTGATTCATCTGCTAATTACCCATATCCAGGCACTGCACATTGTCTAGAAATGCTGAAATATCACTGTGTACCCTATAAATGTGTACAGTGATTACATGCCAAATTAAAAATATTTAAAAATTTTATCTAAACACATACACTAAAACAATCAGTATTTGCTATTTTTAAGTAAATAAAAGCCAAGCTTAAAAGTTGTGGGGAGCTGAGCAATGTAAGTTACTGATATGAGGTATCTAGTAAGATGTAAATGAGAATGTATAATTGAAATTAGGAGTTTGCCAGCAGACTAGATACAGCTGAAGAAAGAAAAATAAAATAGAAAATAAATATAGGAAATAATTCTGAGTATAATACAGAGATGGCATGAACAACAAAACATAATACATTGATAATAATAATAATAATAATAATTTATAGCTAATATTATTTCATTGGATTCTAAAGCATAATGAGAAAAGGCAGAAGGAGCATTGAAATCAATAAAGGAGGGACAAGTGTTTATATGGCCATATTTCTTTCTGCTGATGCCAGCTGTACCTTCTTCGTTCTCTAGGACAGGACCTGAATGATCCTTGTTTTCTTCCTTTCTTTGTACATACTCAGTACATCAAAGAATTATTTTTGTGAAAAGAAAAAATAGTTTATATTGGCAAAACTGTTTGATATTATAGACCACAATAGATTCAGGGGAAGACTAAGCAAAAGTATGGAGTTCTTGTATATCCTGTGGGTCTCCCACTCACTATCAGCATTCCTCACTGGAATGGTGTATTTGCAATAAACGATATGCCAGCACAAATGCCTCATTATTAGCAAAAAGTTCATAGTTTAATTGAGCATTCACCTTTAGAGCTTTACATCTTTGGTTTAGACAGATGTATAATGGGATAAGCCCACCCAAATGATACCTCAAGGACAGTTTCGCTGTCATAAACGTCCTCTGTATTTTGTATGTTTGCCCTCTTATCCTGTCCATAGAACCAGAAAAGATTCTTTTATGACATAGTGCTTGACACAACTTTTCCCAATATGCTTTATTTAAGTGTGGTTGAATGAATGAGAAGAATTTAGGGTGAAAGGAGAGAGTCAGAACTATGTGCTATCATCTTGCTAACTAGTGATTTTTTATTTCAATATTTACCCACTTAGAAGATTACTTCACTTATTCTAGGATGCTAACACGTCTGCATTGTCTATGAAATCTTAGAAGAGTTCTCTGAGAAGTTCAAAACTTTGTATGAATTTAATTTAAATGTGCTACATTTTAATTCTTTGCTTCACTATTTCCCCAGTGAAACTGAATTAAGAGTGTGTGTGTGTGTGTGTGTGTGTGTGTGTGTGTGTGTGTGTGTGTAATGTTTATGTGGATGCATGCAGGGGGATATGTGTTCATATATGTGTCTGTGCATGTAAAGGCCATAGCTTATCTTCAGATCTCCTCTTTAGTCACTTTCTTCCTTAGCTGTTTAAACATGGTCTTCTGCTGCACCTGGATCTATTTACTTGGCTGTGCTGACTGTCCAGTGATCTCCAGGATCCCTTTGTTTCCAACACCACCTAAGTGCTAGAATTACATAAACAAGCCATTACTCCATCTTTTACATGCATATTAGGGGTTGGAATTTGGATCTTCATACCTGTACAGCAAGTAATTTACTGACTAAACCATCTCCCAAGGTCCTGAATTTCATTCTAATCTAATGGACACAGTCTTAAGGGAATTAATCCCCTTTCTTTCTGTGAAAAAAATTGCACCTTCATAAATTATCTCTGTTCACTTGTGATTATAAACAATGGTCATAAAGCAGAGAAACATGCTTGCCTATAGTAAAGACAGTGTTGGTCTAATTTGCCTTAGTTCATCTGTCTGGGACATAAAATTATAGAGACACAAGTATAAACATAACAGAAGTGAGCTTCCTGCAGATTCACACTTCCAGTGGTTTTCATTAAAAGCTATGAAAGACTGTCTGTTTATTATTCAGCAGATAATCTTTCTGGGTACTAACTGAAGTTATGCTATTTACCATCTATTTTAAAGTATTTCAGACATTTCCAAACTGTTTCTCTGATGTTATTTTGTTTAAGTATAAATTGAAAAGGAAAATATTACAGAAGATGCTAAATTTTAAGTTATTTCTTTTAAAATTTTCTATTCTTTTCATCATCAAATGCTAAATACCAGGAAAGGTTCATTTCGATTTGAAAATTCATTTGTCTTAATTCTGAACATATAGGCTTATATGGTCATCTAGTAGTGATAAATTTGTTTATGTTTTATACAGATCTCAGTTTTTATGATTTAGGAATGTCTGGGCAATGTTATTTCAAGGGCTTGAATTTGGGTTTTAGGAGTCAAGTAGATAAAAATTCCTACTTAGTAAAATTGAACTTTCATTAGAGAAATTATGGATAATGTTGCCCAGAACCATCATATTGAAAAACTATATTCATTTTCAAGTAGTGTTATGGACTTTCATGTAGTGGAATTGGTGGTAGGAGCTGTGAAGTATAATCTACACTATAAATTGTCTATAGCTAACTCATGTTGGAACAACTCTGCAAGAGTTAATAGTTACCATCTTAAAGAAAAACAAAATAGTCATTATATATTTTCTTTAAAACACAGCACTGAGCATATTCTTAATTGTGATATTATAATTGATTTTGTTTTTAAGTTGAAATCTCAACTCATGATCACAAAAATAATTTTAGATCTTGAGAGGTAAACTGCCTGATTAAGTTCATGGAAGTTCTATTTTTATTTGCAGATAATGCCTCTGAGGTAGCAATTACTGCTCCAGGAACTGGTCACCATAGAAACAGCTCTACAGGCCCAACACCTGACTGCTCACCTCCTTCCCCTGATACTGCCCTAAAAAATATCGTAAAAGTTATCCGACCCCAGGTAAGTACTGTAATGTTTGCTTCTGAACTAATCCATGTAAACACTTTCCTTCCATGATGCTGGGGCTATCGTGTAATGTATAATAGATTTTCATACTGGAAGAAGAGACTCAAAATGGGCTGTTTGCTTCCTTTGAAGTTCATAATAGACACGAGATCTCTATTAGTACTTCGGAAAGGAACTTTTATATTAGGAGAATATAAATATAAATGAAGCTGAGCAAAATGACTGTTTCACGTTTTCCTCTCAGCATTCCAATAAAGATGCTGTGGTTTGTGAACTGCTGCTGTGAAGCTTTTTCTGGACTAGGTACATTGTTTATGCTGGCTTCTCTATCCTCATCCCCAGTGAAACTCCTAAAATTGCTGCCAATTGTTCTACCCGATGGCTTCGCACCCTGTTGTGTTAGATGTTGCACAACTGTTCTCCACAATGTCCCCCAATGTTCTTGTTCTTGGGAATCCGTCTTTACCTTTTATTCTTTTTCCTTCTAGTCACTTGTCCTGTGTGTCCCCCAGCCCCTTCTCTTTCTGTTGGATTTCCCAGTAGGCGGTTTGCAGGCAAGCTTTAGAAATATCATTGGGACAAGCTGTTCTGTTATATTTCATTGAAAATAGCACTTATAAAGCTGTTTGCGTTATATTTTTTGCCAACAGATGGACCTAGAACATGGAATTGGTGATGTTCTTAACCTGGCTCATTCTGAATGGGCTTCATCAAATCTAGGAAAGGGGGACTTAAGATCCAATCAGCGCCTTCCAGCATCTCTGAGATATAGAACATGAATAAATTCCTGAGCCAGTACTGTAGTGCATAAGCAATGATTTGTTTAATAAGTAGCATTCATTGTCATAACTTACTTTAGATTATTTTTATGATAGTTCTAGTCTCATCATAAATAGCATTTCAACTTCACATATCCAGTACAGTTTGTAAAAGGCTTTTGCATAAATTCTTTTATTTAAACTTCCATTGATTCTCAGGGAATTTGGTAAGTTAGTATTGCAAATAAAGATACCAGAGGTTCTAATGGGTAAAACTGACCATCCATTGGGGAGTTTCTTTGATTTTCATTAATAGAATAGCTATTTTATTGGGTCTCACTTAGAGATTAAAATCTCCTCATGAGAGTGTGAGTTGGCACATCTTTATGACAATTCAGTTTACAAGTTTAGCATTGTTTAGGCAGAGATTAACATCTTATAACATCCCAGTTTGTAGAGTAAGAAAATGTTTCAAACATTTCATCTCAGTCTTCTCCACTGTCATCCAACATATAGACAAATTGAAGGGAGAAAAACCACATGATCATCTCCTTAGATGCTGAAAAAGTCTTTGACAAGATCCAACACCCCTTTATGATTAAAGCCCTGGAGAGATCAGGAATACAGAGAAAATACCTAGATATAATAAAGATGATTGCAAGAAGCCAACAGCCAGTATCAGAATTAATGGAGAAAAGCTCAAAGCAATCCCACTAAAATCAGGCACTAGACAAGGATGTCCTCTCTCCCCTTATCTATTCAATATAGTTCTTGAAGTTTTAACCAAAGCAATAAGAGAATGAAAGGAGATTAAGGGGATACAAATTGAAAAAGAAGAAGTGAAACTATCCCTATTTGCAGGTGATATGATTTTATACATAAGTGACCCACAAAATTCTACCAGAGAACTTCTACAGCTGATAAACACCTTCAGCAATGTAGCAGGATAAAAAATTAATTCAAAAAAATCAGTAGCCCTCCTATACACTAATGATAAAAGGACTGAAAAAGAAATAAGGGAAACATCTTCCTTTACAATAGATGCAAATAGCGTTAAATACTTCAGGGTAACTATAATCAAAGAAATAACAACACTGTTTGACAAAATCTTTAAATCACTGAAGAAAGAGACTGAACAGAATATCAGAAAATGGAAAGATCTCCCATGCTCCTGGATAGGTAGGATCAACATAGTAAAAATGGCAATCCTACCAAGCACTTCCCATCAAAATCACAACACAATATTTCTCTTAGCATCAGCTTGGGTTGTTGGATTTTCATGGGACCCCCTTGGCCAACAACTCCATTGAATACAATTAAGTTCTGGCACTGGAAGCTTTGTTTGGAAACAAGAGATGGCCAGTTGGTGCTCCATATCCCCATTATTAAGAGACATCATTAGGATCATCTTCATATACTTTAGGAAGTTTCTATTGAACTGGGTTTCCATATGGTTCCTAAAATGTCCCTCAATTCCTGATATCTCTTCACAAATTCCCTCCCACAACCCTATCTATTCTCCCTCTCCATCCCAATCCTCCCGTTTCCTTCCCCATTTCCCCCCTAGTCTACCAGTAAAATCTATTCTAATTTCCTCTTCATGTGACCCTTCTAGCTTCTTCCTCTAAATCTAATATTTCTGGGTCCATGGACTGTAGGTCAGTTATCATTTATTTAATGGCTAATAGCCACATATAAGAGAATGAATGTATGCCATATTGATCTTTCTGAGTCTGGGTTACCTTACTCAGGATGATTTTTTTTCTAGTTCATCAATATTCCTTCAAATTTTGTGATGTCATTTTTAAGAGTTGAATAATACTCCATTGTGTAAATGTAACACATTATCATTTTTTCCATTGATGAACATCTAGACTGTTTCCAGTTTTAGGCTGTTATAAATAAGGCATCACTTAAGAGCATGGCTGCAAACATATTTAATGAAATACTTGCAAGCAGGATCTAAGAACACATCTAAAGGATCATCCACCATGGTCAAGTAGGCTTTATCCAAAAGATGCAGGGATGGTTCAATATACAAAAATTGATAAGTGTAATCTGTCCTATAAACAAAGAAAAAACTCTTTTGATCAGAAAAAGTCCTTGATAAAATTCAACACCCATTCATGATAAAATCCCAGAGAGAATAGAGATACAAGGGATACACACTTAAACATAATAAAGACAATTTACAGGAAACCAAATGCTAACATAAACAGAGGACTGCTAGCTTCAGGTAAGGGCTTGGAGACCTGAGGATATGAAAGTAACATGAATAGATGGTGGACCAGAAGACTCTGCTATGCACCCAGCACTCAGTGTTGACGATGAAACATTGTGGAGCTACTGTTCTAAGAAAAACACAACTCTTGGTTAGTTTATGTAAGTGCCTATGTCTGGGGCACAAGTTTAAGCCTCTAAAGTGCTTGCTGATTTAGTTTTCTATCTGGAAATATAAGAAATCTGGTTAGAATCACTTGTGGGTATACAAGTACCTCATGTCCATTTACTAGTAAGAATTTTTTTTAAGTTAGAAATGGAAGCCATGGCCTAGCTGATGCCCAGAAATGGTTCTACCATTGAGCTATGTTCTTAGCATTAAATATTAAATTAACAACATAATTGAAGTAGATTTTCACTTTTAAAACTAGAGATAAGAGACCTTCAAGTTATGATGGAAGAACCTGACTCCCAAAAGGTGTCTTCTGACCTCCACATACACATCATGGTACATACACATCCATACTCACACTTGTACACACCACATATACACATGTACACAACACACACATACATTCACATAAAACACTCACACATTAACACATGACATACACACATACACATATAAACACATGATATGCACATACACACATGCACACAGCACAGTCTCATATACATACACATCTATACCACATACACATTCATACACATATGCATAGGTACACATACATACTCACACATGTATATACCACACATATGTACACACTACACAAACACAGGTACACACTACACACAACACCTCCACAAGAACATCATGACACATGCACATCCATACTCATATGTGTACACTCCAAACACTTAAAAACATAAGCTTTGAAAATAATAGAATAAATACAAATCTTGTGAATCTGTATTTCCTTGCTTGCACATAATCTTTAACTGTGGGAAGAATTGTGAATAGGATAAATGGAGGGGTAACTTTACCTTATTCACTGAAAATAGATGCTGCTTAAGTAGCACAGGCTGGACCACTTCTCTTGCTTTCCCAGCTCAGTCTCTTGCCCTACCTCTACTTCAACAATGTTGAGAATCTTCTACTCCATCATGTATTCATGTTCCTTTCATATCCTCAGGTCTCCTAGCCCTTTCTTGAAACCAGCAGTCCTCTGGTTATGTTAGCATTGGGCTTGCTGTAAATTGTCTTTATTATGTTTAGGTGCATCCCTTGTATCTCTGCTCTCTCTGGGATTTTATCATGAAGGAGTGTTGAATTTTATCAAGGTCTTTTTTCTACCTAGCCTTCTCCCTCCTAGAACCCACGCTTCCATGGAGAGATGGAGCAGCTTTGCAGGTGTCTGAGTAGCCCATTAATGACTTGCACACCACAGACTTTCCAGTGTACCTTGAACTTGTTAACTGACTAAGTCGCAGCTGTTGGCTGCACATTCCTCTTTGATCCCCTCCCCTTTGTTTCTTTTGGGTCCTTTCATGTTTTAAAAGCCTCCAGATTGTGAAACATCCAATTTTTAATTAATAAGAGCTGAAATATTTATATGCTACTGGCTTCCTTTTGTTTCTCTCAAGAATATTAACCTACAAGGCTAATGTTTTGTTGTTTTTTTTTCTGTTTAGAATAACCCATGGGCTGAAGATAAATCAATTTTTAGACTTGAAAATACTTGAAAAATCTCTTTTTAAAAATTAAGTGGGTGTATTGACATGCAATTTTCTTCCTACTGAATAATTACATGTTGCTTGAGCTTGACTTTTTGTTTCTGAACTGACATACAAAATTGCATGTATCTGTAATATGCAGCAGTATGTGTAGATGAATACATACCTTGTGGGTTTGAAAAATCTATCTCATTAATGAATACATTTCCCCATCATGTTTTTAAGAACATTAAGCATCCTCTTAGCATTGTGTATACAATATATCACTACTTACACAGCCACCATGCTATACATACATTTCTTAAAGTCAGTTCTCCTGTTTAATTATAAATACCTATCTTTGACTGACATCTTTTAAAACTCTTTGCTTCCTTTCCACCTTAGCCACTGGTACCTACTATTCTGATCTCTACTTCTATGAGATTATTTATTCTTATATTCCACAGAGAAGTGAAAGGGTATAACAGTTATCTTTGTGTCTGGCTTAACATCACTAATTGTCAGGAAAATGCAAATTAAAACCATAATGAAATACCATCTTCTTCCTTTAAAAATGGCTATTATGAGAAAGAGTAGGGATAATAAGCATTGGCAACGATATGAGAAAACTGAGCTCTTGCACAGTGTGAGTAGAAATGTAAATTAGCATAGCTATTATGGAGAGCTGTGTGGGGGCTCCTAGGCAGCTAAAATTATGACTACCAGATAATAGAACTTGCCATATGGTCCAGCAATCTTACCATTGGGCATAGTTCTAAAGCCAGTATGCCAAAGAGAGATCTGTGTTCTATGTGTATTGCAGCACTAGTCAAAATAGCTAACACATAGAATCATCCCAAGGATTCACCAGTGGATGAATGGATGGAGAAAATGTGACTTATTCACACAACAGAGAAATACACAGCTATACAAAGGTACAAAATCATGTCATTCTTGATGACCCTTATGAACCTGGAGGATATTCAGTGAAATACGTAAGATATTTTTATTTTCAGTGTTTTCCGGTAAAGACTCTTACCGCCCTCCCAATAAAACACACAGATCTTAAGTGAGCAGCTTCACACTTTATCTAATTATCTGTAGGTGTAATCTCACCCCAAGCAGAAGGAGTTCTGCCATGACTCCAATTTCCTCCTGACCCTTGCCAAGAAATTTCCCTCATTTCTGCCACATAGACAAGTAAGTACTATGTTATTTTTTGGCACAGATTAAGATAATCTATTATTAGACTTCATATAAATGGAATCCTACAATTCATGTGTTGTTTGGTATGTATCATTATTTGATTATTTTCACTCAATATATACTTTTGAAATCCATCCATGTTAATGCTTTAAGAGAAATGAATAGTATGTTATTGTATTAATACACTGCAGTTTGTTTTAGTTCTCCTTGTGACTGGTGCTTGGTTTTTAGTTTGGTGTGTGTGTGTGTGTGTGTGTGTGTGTGTGTGTGTGTGTGTGTAACACTGAGTCCAATTGGTGTTGCCCATATATGCATGAGTGTGAGGTCATTCACTGGGGCATGGGCAACCTACTAGTGGTCAGCCTATAGGGAAAAGTGACCCTCCCTCCCTCAGTAGCTATGAACTGCTCCTTAGCTAGGGATGAGGACTTAGGAACCACTCCTACTCCATGTTGGAAATTTTAGCTCTTTGGAGCTATGCAGGTCTTGTGCAGGAAACCACAGCTGCTGTGTGTTATGTTGTTTACCATGACACATGAATATATTTGTATGTTTTGTAGATATGTTTTCATGTATATATGAATAGAATGGTTGACTCTTGCAGTAGATAATTTTATAATAAACTTTTCTATAGTCTGAAAGTAGTCATTCCATTCTTTATGTGAATTGGTGTTTTGCCTGCATGTAACTGTGTAAGGGTGTCAAATCTTGGAATTACAGACAGTTGATAGCTTCCATGTGGATGCTGGAATCTAACTCAGGTCCTCCAGAAGGTCCTCTTAACCTCTGAGCAATCTCTCCAGCCCCATTCCATTCTATCATCTCCAAAAGCAATGTATGGCAATTTCAATTTCTCTATAAATAAGTTTGTTTATCATTTTTATTTACCCGTCCTTATGGATGTGAAATGATTTATTATTATAGTTTAGTTTAAATGTTCTGGTCACCAGTGACATTGAATTCCTTTTATATAGCCATTGCTCATTCTTAGGAGAAACTTCTCTTTATTTCTAATGGAATTTTTCAATTTTTTATTGTTGGTTTATAGTAATTTTGTTTACATTCTCTCACAATTCCTAAAGATTTGGATTCATTATTAGACACATGCATTGTGAATATTTCCCTCTAGTCTCTCACTTGACTAAGAATTTTCATGTGTATCTATTGATGAATAGAATGTATCAATTAGATAAGATGCAATTTTTATAATTTTATTTTATATGGTTACTGGTTTTTCTCTTGCTCAAGATATGAATGAATTTTCTCATATTTTATTTCTTACTTAATGTAAGTTCAGATTTATATTATACTCAATTTATTTCATATACTATGTTAACTAGGGTTAAGATTTGGTTTTGACTACAAAGATACAGGCTTTGCTCATCAAAATAAATGGATAATTTGTAAATGTTAATTTTTTTACTTTCTAATTACTGTTGGCACTTGGAAAATTAATTTTATAGGATCTATTTCATTTAAAATTTATAGTTGATTTTGCTCTTATAAACAATACTTTTCACAGGGTTTCTTATGTCATTTTAGGTTAGCAATAGTTTACTTTTTCTCTTGAGAGTGTGTGTTCTTTCCTGTTCTTCTTAGTATGACTGTGGTAGAAATCAAATGTTGATAATGTAACCCTAAAACAATCTACCTTGGTCCTTACTTTTGGGAGAAAGAATTTATTATCTTTACCTGTATGATAATATAAGATATTTTCTAAGAAGACCTCCCCCTGGTTTGATGAGAATTTTTAGCATAAAGTGATGTTGAGGTTTCCTTAACTGTTTTTGTCTGTATGTGATAAGATTTCCTTCTCCCCTTTTCTTCAGTGATATAGTAAAATACTCTATGGGAATTTCAGGTGCTAGGGTTCAAATACAGGGTCATCTTGGGCATACAGGTCAAGAGTTCTTTCACTAAACTACATCTCCATTACATGTATTTTAACTTCTTTAAAAAACAGGTTAATATAACTTTGCACTTATGAAATAATGATTGGAGTATGTTATTTTATTTCTGTAATGCCAAATGCAGGTGTTACTGGGATAAAGCATCCATAGTCTACAGATGCGTTAGATGTAAGGGCATCAAAGATGATGAATAACTTGGAGAGACTGACTGGTGTGTGTGTGTGTGTGTGTGTGTGTGTGTGTGTGTGCGTGTGTGTGTGTGTGTGTATCATATTAAGAGAGATAAAGACAGACTTGAGCAGGGGATGACTTAGACAGAAAGCTGCTCTTGTATACCTGCTCATGATGGACCCTGTTTAGATTAGGTGACATTCAGCCTAAAGGAGTAAATATTTTTGGATATTTTGTGTGCTTATAGAGCTAACAATGAAATGGTTTAGTAGTTATCATCTTAAAATGTCATCTCTTCCTGCTCTTACCAAATAGAATCTTGAACTGAGATTATCTAAAATTCTTGCCAAGTCTAAAATAATATTTTACTGGGCAGTGTGGGGTTATAGAATACATATCTTACATCTTAAAATTAGAAATAAGAGTGGGTATATAAGAAGCCATGTCATATAACTCAGAAAAAAACCTAGAATATTGCAATAGATTACAACAGAAATAGATAAAGGATAAAAGAAGCAGCCTCAAAATATTTATTATGAAATATTGAACAATTTCTATTATGAAGCATATATTTCATTTATTTCTTATAAAAGTGCTATGAGATTTGTATTTTGTTCTTTATTTTAGTAATTGAGCCCGAGGCTTAGAGAGGTTGAATAATTTTCTCAATGTGACACAGCCACTAACCAGAAGAGCTCTGAATTCCTAATGTCAATAATCTTTCTATTAATGTTAATTAGCTCGTTGAGGAGCAAATGATCAAGGCTGTGCGTTTATATTCCAGAGGGATGAAGTTTGAGAGGAGAATAATGGACTGGAAAAGAAAGTTGAGCAGAACCATGGATGGTCAATGTTTATAGCCCAAAGCGGGGAAACAAAGAGGACCCACTCTTCATTTGAAGGCTTAGAACAAAAGCTGTGTAAGGAGACAAGGTTGCTAATAGAAAGATAACACTGCTATTCAAAATAATAACCCAGTAATCTTAGGTAAAACAGAAGTTTGGAAAGAAAAATGTGGAAAAAAAGTCACTTGGGCTCACTAGTCCACCATCACACCATCCACAAATTAGGATTGCCTGGGAAGTGTTTATAAAACATAGTTAAGCCCCATCCAAATCCTGTGGAATTTATCTGAGGGCTAGCACACAAAGTCCTGGACCTACAGTGTAGTACAGACTGATGAACTTTTTAAATAAAAAATAGAAATCAAAACTCCAGTGACTACACTGAGCCTAGAGAATTGCGTAGCTTTGCAATCAGCATGATGAGTAACAGACTCAGAGATGTGACCTGCTGTGACCTCCTGGTCTCCTGAGGGTGTCATACCATATTTAACTACCTGGAAACAGGTGAAAATTCAAAGTTCTAGGTGTGGTTTCTAACTGTGCCATGAGAAAATTGAGAAGTTATTCATTCAAACCTTTGCACTTTGGAAATTGTCCATATGTTTAATCCAGTTTTACAAGGAAAGTCATGGAAAATCATGTGAAATTTTGTCCATTGGTACCTTTATCCTATAATTGATAGAGTGTGTCCTCTATCACACACACCTGCATAATCTTTCTGACCTTCTGTTTGTTTATCAGCAAAGGGCGGGCAGTGATTCTCTTACCTACGCCTCAGAGGTGCAGTGAGGCCCAAAGCAACTATTAATAAAATATTGGCTACAATAATCACAACTTTAGCTTTTAGAATACATATCTGAGAGTATCTCTGAACACTTTTGATCATCTGAATTTACCCAAGAGGATGTTAACTAAATATGCCATGGTCACCACTTCCAGCATCTCATTTTTAGCAATAGCGGAGTAAGAAAGCCTCCCAAAGGATAAACTTGGGGAGTTAAGGGTTTGAGTAACTATTTAATATTTACATTTTCCACAGATTAAAAAACACCTATCTCCCTTCCTAAATTATTTTTTGTGTGTCCAAATTGTCATGGATTGCAACATGATATTAACATTGAGGGGGAGTTTCCCTAGTCAAGTGTTTTCTCTTGCATATGCATCAGGATATGAGTGGAGGACATTCTTTGCCATGCCTTTTTCATTACAACATCTCTAGGCAGTCTGCATAGATAGCAGAGTTCTTCAGGAAAAATTCCCTTGAAAAAGTTAAATGTCTAGAAAGTAGCTCTGTCATTATTTCCTCAATGGCCTAGGTGGCAGATGAAAATCTGAGACCTAATTCTCTCTCTCTCCCGTTAGATCATTTGTTGATTGTTCTAGGTGAATTTGAAAGTTTCCAGTACCTCTGCCCCTGAAGTCACAGGAACTGACGTGACACTCAGTACATCTAAGATATAAATCTATAGCAAATCATTTTAGCTCTCAGTCTTAACTGTTAGAAAGTCCTGGAATTTAGCGATGAAAGTGTTCCAGTACACACTATTCTTGATTCATTCATTCACAAAGCATAGCTGAATGCTGACCATATGCTGGGCATCTTAAGTAAGGATTTGAATGTGACAATGACTAAAATATGGTTTCTATCCTAAGAAAACCTTGAATGAAGCAGGAGCCTGTGCTCTGGGGAGGGCTTTTTGAACTTCATCAATGGAATCCATTGATCAAACACTCAGGGGTCATCCTCTGTTCTCATCTCAGTCTGTGCCATCCCATACATCCTCTCGGCTCCTTTCCCAAACAAAGGCCATCTGCATGCTCTGAGTTTATATGTCTAGCCCTGACCACTTCCCTGAACTTCATTTTGATGTTCTGCAGGTACCTCTAAGTACTAGTGGGGGTGTCCAGTAAGCTTCTAAAGAAGAGCAGTGCTAAGCTTCATATTAATGGCATCTAATCTGAAAAACTTTTCCTCATCTTTAATTCCCTCTTTCTCTACATTCCATATTAAATACAGTAGCAAATTGCCTAGGATGATGTTTCTCAGGATGTGCTTGGATTACTTTAATAGTCTGTAATGCTCTGAAAGTCTGTGACGTCATAACAATTTTCAGATTGGTACAAAGATGTTTTCACCTTTTCTTCCCCATGTGAGTGCTAAGTGAGGTTTTTCAGAAGTTGTACAATATCTGTAGCCTCTGGTGACTAATGGATTGTTCACCTATGCACTTACATTTTATAAGTTGCTCAGTATTTGTTTTAATATACTAAATATCAATTTAATATAGTTCTCATGAACAAAAGTGCTATAGTATTCTCAGGAACTTGTATGGATGAAAAGGGAGCTTGAAACCAAATAGTTTTAAAGTCAACCCTCTCTATTAATTTTTGCTGTCTTTTTATTATATGTACTCATTGTATACTAGTGGTAAGTTTAATAAGCATATTGCATATTTTAATTCATCTATTCTCTAACTCAACATCAACACTCTATTTCAATGCACATCTTAAACCAGGCCCTTCTTACTCTCTTTGTGTGTGTGTGTGTGTGTGTGTGTGTGTGTTTTCTATAAGCCATTAACATCTTTTATTTGAACTTGAGGAAATCTTTCAGCCTTGTGTTTTAGTATCAGTCATTGTGCCCTATTGTCTTTTCACAACTCAACAGCCAGTCATGGAAATCATGTCACCTTCACCTGACCAATCTTCCATTTCAAAGTAAAGATACATAACATCACGGGTAATTTAGTTCTGCGCTTAACATCTTACCCTGCTGGCTCCCACTCTCTTTAGCTCATTTCCCTCCACCATGCTATCTTTCGTGAACTGCCACACAGCTTCGCCCTGAGGTTTTTATTATTGTTTGTGGATTTTTATGGAATATCTACATGGAAACTCGTATGGCTCATTGTTATCCTTCCTTCAGGTCCTTGCTCAAATGCTACCCTATAAGTGATACCTTCTTTCTTGAATATAAGGAAGCTATATGTCACTCTCTGTCTCCTTCATACTATCTGCCCTTACAATGTTTCCCATTCGCTTGCATGGTATTTTGTCACCTTTCTTTCCAAAACCAATGGATGTTTCATGAGAATTCGAACTCTGTACTTATTTTTTTTATTTTTATTTTATTCTATTTATTTATTTATTTATTTATTTCAAAGTAGTCACACTTTCTATCCTTGTATACTTATTTTTAAAAAAATTAAATCCTCAACTTCAGCATGAAGACTACTAGACTACTTCCTTATACATAATTTGTGTTCAGTATTATTTGAATTAACTGAGTATAGTTGAGTAAATGGCAGAAAAAACTACTCTGTGGGGAGAGTACTCAAATTGAATTCTATATTTGTGCAGGAGTTAACAGGAGTGTGTGTGTGTGTATGTGTGACTATGTGTGTGTGTGTTGTGTATGTGTGTGTGAGTGTGTGTCCCACAGAAGGAGGATAGGATGAGCAAGGTAATGGAAGTCCTTTGACTTTATTATTGGAAATTTTAACAAATCAGGGTGTTCTAATAAATTAAGTCTACCTTCCTCTCTTGATCAAACACCCTATTATTTAGCACTATTTATTACAGGAGTAATGCTCTCAGTAAGAAGTTTTTATGCTTACCTAGATTAGAAATGTACAAGATGAAAGTTTCTCATTGAAGGAGTGTTTTATTTTCATAATCTTCCCCCACTACTGACTCTGGAAACTCAATGGTATGTTTCACAAGTAGAGAGCCATAAAAATCAACTTAAGAACTATTATCTAAGGCACCTCATTTGCATTTCTTGCCAATCATAGCAGTTTTATTCTGGTTTGATTCTTTTATTCACCTTGCACACATTCACACTGTTGAGAAGGGGTCCCTAACTCAGCAACAAATACAAATTTTATTTAGTGTGTTACAGATTGGTATGCATGTATTCTACACTTAAATCATTAGAACAACAATGTAATATTGCTAGGGTTATTATGATTCCAATTTTACATTTGAAGAAGCTACAAAAGTATGTTGCTTAGTTATGCCATGTAGAAATTAAGTTTAAAATCAAATTTGTTAACTGCATAAAACTGAAAACCAAGTAGCTACATGGACTTTTAGAGTCTCTTGTACAGAGTGTTATTTTAGCCTTTATGTTACTTTGGTAAGTCTTCTTAAACACATTATTATACAATATGAGGAATAAAAAATTGCACACTGTTTGAGTGCAGGGGACAGATTAAGCACCCAAATCTTCCGGATTTCAAACCAAATGAGAGTTGAGAGGCAATATTAGAATAACAAATCTCATAAATATTTTATCATTTTTAGAACTGATTGCATAATGTCATTCTAGGTATGTGAATGAATGTCCTGGCTATAACTTTTCTCTTGAATTAGGCTCATATCCCATCATGGGCATAGATGGACCACCTATGGGGTGATTTTACCAGAAGAGCAGAGGGCATGGTCATTATACTGGCATTCTTGTCTGGAGAGTGGAGAACCAAAGGAGGCATTTATAAGCATGCTTAGTTTCTACTCCAAATTTATTTTCTAGCTAAATAACTCTAACTTGTTAGGGAAAAATAAGTGAAGACTGGGAAAACGGATTAGGAGTATTACTCTTGTGGAAATATGAAGTCAGGGAACACCAGCTGAGCTTAATAATGAAAGGACAACACATCTCATTTGGTCAGATAACCCAGAGTTTTGGAAGAGACTCATGTCTTTTTGCCAGACATCAAAACTCTTATTTCTTTAAAACTTTTGTCCTCTTTCCCTTATGTCAATTATTTTTGCACTACCTGCTACTGAATTGCAAGCCAGGAATCTGAGTCACTCGGGGCTCCTCCCGCATCTCCACTGCCTATAGCTAATTATCCACCAAAGCCTGTCAGTTCTGCTTCCTAAATATGACTCAAAACCGCTACTCTCCCTGCCCGTCTGAGGGCCATTGGCTTTATTGCTGAAATAGCTCCTCTAATGGCTTCCTAGCTCTCACTCTCAGAATATAAATACAGAATTTATGTTATGTTTCTTCCATGTAGTAGTTTGTGTTATGATTGTTATTATTGTTTTTATTTTAAAATATTTGCAACGTTGTAACAAAGTTGGAGCTATAATACAAAGGCTTTTTCTTTCGGAACTATTTGTAAGTTGTTATAGACCCAAAGCCTTATCGGCTACAAGTAGTGAGTTACTCCCTATAAATGGCATATTTATCTATCACCAGAAAGCAAGTCATCTAAATCAGATCATTGCCTTTGGCATATTATTAACATTTAATCATAAGATTCATTCAAATGTTTAGTTTTCTCTTGACTTCTATATCACTACATGTTTAAAGATAATGGGTCAGCAATGTGATAGAATGACTCTCGGTTTAAATTTATCTAATATTTTCTTATTAAACCCAGGATATGAATTTTTAGCAGAAAGAGCTAACGAAGACTCTAGTTTCTGTTCTTTCTCTCTTTCTTTCTTGTTTTGTTTTTATTTATGTTTATCTTTTTTAAAGTTTTTTCTCATACCTTCCACTGCTCCCCCTCTTCATCTTCCCTCAGCCTCCTCCCCACCCCATCCCCCCATCCATTCCTCAAGGAGGGCAAGGAATCCCAAGGTGAGTCAGTTCAGTCTGGCATATCCAGTTGAGGTAGGTCCGAGTCCCTCATCCCAGAATTAAGACTGGGTTAGGTGTTCCTCTGTAGGAAATGTGCTCTGAGATGTCAGTTTATGCACCAGGAATATACTTTGATCTTACTGCAAGAGGCACCACAAATTACCCATGCTATTTGACAGTCATCTACCTCTGGAAGGTTTAGTTCCTTTTCATAAAGATTCTTCAGCTGTCATTTCAGAGTTCATTAGCTCTCAATAGCTTGAGTCAGCTGTCTCTGTGTGTCTCCTCCTCATATACCCTCTCCTGTCCCTCTTCAGCTGGACCAGGAGTGGTTTCTTTATTGTATCCCATCAGGGGGGACTTGGACTGTGACTTGTCCTATATATATTACAGTGGCATCCTCCAGGCTTCTCCATTATGAAGGTGCTTACTTATTTACTTCTGAAATTTATAAGCTTCTTGGCAGTATCAGTTTGATTTCTCTGTGTCCTGTGTAGGGAGTCATTACTGTCAAATTCTGCTGGACAACTATTAACAATGACAATAACCTATATTGTTTGGGGATATCCAGGACAATCTGACCAATTTAAGGGGAGATAGTCTATAAATGACATTGGGCTTTTAAATGTGGCAAATTATGGTTATCCTATATAACTCTAACATACATAATACATACATACATAATACATACATACATACATGCATGCGTGTGTGTGTGTGTGTGTGTGTGTGTGTGTGTGTGTGTGAATATGTATATTCTGGTTTCCTCTTGACTTTTTCAAACATTTTGAATGTTAGTTATCTCTTCTCCCAAAGGAATTTGTGAAAACCATATTAATTACGTTATTTGTAATACTCTACTAGTTTGTGAAATTTGCTTTCTTTGATTCTTAACATTCAGCAAAGAACTTGACTGAAACATGAATTCTAGTTTGTATTTAATGAAAACTCGGAGCCAGATATTGGGGAAAAGCTTGAATATCAGAGAGAGGAAACAGACCACAGTCAATTCTCACGCAGCCAACTTCTCAGGGTAAAAGCTATCTTCCAGCTTCCTCAGCCTGGCTCTTTGTCACCTCCACAGAACAGCACTCTCTGCCTATGCTCGCTAAAATACCTTCTTCACCCAGTTGTTTCGCTTCCAGGTTCAACTCTGCATCATAATTTTAGAGTTAAGATTAAAGGTATGAGCTACTATTATTTGATTGTTAAGCCTTGAATTTACAAAAACACAGAAAGATCTCTGTCTCTGGAGTTATGGGATTAAAGGCATAGTTCATCACTCTCTTTCCTGTGCTGGGATTAAAGGCATGGATCTGTGCTCTGATATTCCAGACTGATTTTATTAAATATAAAATATATCACCACACTTGACAGTAAATATTTACTGAGTGTTATAAGAATAACTGACGAAATTTGGCATGAGTTCTTCAACAAGTTATGAGTCTAGAGAGATGGCTTGGTTAGTAAAGTATGTGTTTAACCAGCATGACAACCAAACGTGAACCCCCAGTGTCACCACATAACTAAGCCAGGAGCTGCCATGCATACCTGTAATCATAGTGCTGGAGAGGTAGATGCAGAAAGATCCCTGGAGATTGCTGGCTAGTCTGTCTAACCAAATTTCTGCAAGTCCAGATTCAGTGAGAATCTATGCCAGAAAATAAAGTGAGAGCAATTAAGAAAGATGCTTAGGGTCATTCTCTGACCTACACACACCACACACACACATACACACACACACACACACACACCTCATACACACCACACACACACACACTACGCATATACACATACCACATATTCATCACATACACACACAAACACATATACACACATACCACATACACACACACACAAACACACACCACATACTCACCATATACACATACACCACAACACACGAACACACACACACCAAATACACCACAGAGTTATATGAGACATATAGCTATAAATACTAAATTAAACTGTCCAGTGAAAATCATGTTATTATTTTAAATTAAGATTATAATCTTTCATATATTTCTTGAATATGAAAACACTAAATCTCTTGTATTTTCTGTTGATTTCTGCCAAAATGTAATACAAATAACACATTTAAAAACACACAACTACAGTTATATATGAGATAATCAATTTAGTAAAAAATGTGTGAAGGAAAGACTTGTTTAAATAAGTCAAATTATTTTTTTAAAAAAAATAGTTATCAGACAATGCACTATTACAAAATACCGACAGTGATTAACAGCCCTGAAAGGTGTTTTCTTATCTTCTCATCCTTGCATTCCACCCCCTTCTTCTGTCACAACAGTTACGAATGATTATTTCAGGCAGTCACTTTTCTATCAACTTGCAAGAAGTATGAAAAGATAGAGCCTCAGACTGTCAGTATTGCAAATTGAATCGCAGAGATATTTACTTAACACAAAAACCGTGAACATGAGCCAAAGGAAATCAAGAAGCCTTGACTACAAAAAAGTAAATGTTATAAAGTATCAAAAATACCAATTACAATAGAAATAAAGTTAAAGTGAGGTAGAGATATTTATAATAAATCAACTGTTAAATGACCCATACTTAATATGTCAAAGTCCTTCATAAAAGCATGGTAAATACTAACATGACTATGAAAGGAAACAGGCTGAGGATCAGAATGAAGATCTCAAAAAAGAAAATGATAAGTATCCAATCCATAAACAGAGAAATGCTTACCAATCCTGAATAGCAAAGAAATGTTACCTGAAACAGCATTTAACCTACAAAGTGCTGAAAGCTTTTTAAAATGAGCATATATATATATATATATATATACATATGTACATATATATGTGTGTGGATGTGTGTGTGTGTGTTTTGTGCTTAGCAAAGTGCATGCATGGTAAAGACATAGCAATGCAGGAGTGGACTAATTGTAGAAGAGCTTCCTGCTTTTTTTTTTAAGTCTAGTGATTCTTCTCCAGCACCAATGAAATGCTCAGAAAAACTGAGGGGGGATCTTTAAAATATTTTTATTGTGGCAACATTTTCTCAGCAACATTCTTTAAATGAAAGGTAGGATTAAAACATTAAGCAATTTTCAAAAACTAATTGATTCAAGTAATAGCAGTTAACAAATTATAGACCTTTCTCTCTCCCTAGTTTTTGGTGTCTTATATCATGAGCCCTCCAGTCTCCAGATGAGAGAGGGCTGTTGGACAATATCCAGGACTTTGTGACACTTACTTCCAGAAGAATTCTCCCTGCAGGTTTCTACTTAAAGCACTTGTTGCAATTACCAAACTTTGTTGAGATAATTTTATCTCTTTTATTTCCTCCTAATCCCAGTGATGCTCCCTTTATCCATCTCTTTACTGCCGATTACAATGCATCAATCAGGTCATTTCCATAGATGCTGGCAGTTCTACTATCATTCTATAAGAGGAATGTATTGTTTTGACATATGTAGATCTGTCAGCTAGTTTCTGCTTGTGCCAGACCTTACAACAACAAAAAAAACAACCATTTTTTCATTCTAACTTAGGTACCTTCCTGGTATAACCTTTATATTATCTCAGTTAAACCAGACAGTGATTTCTTGGGGAAAGTTGTATATTACCTTCATTTCACCTATACAACACTGAACTGTAAATATCAGTGTTAGGATTCAAACCAAATTTTACTAAGCTCCAAATCTGATTAGATGTTCTTAATATGAGAAGAATTTATAGAAAAATAATTTCATGTCATTTTAATTTACTGTACAAATAAATTGGATATTTGTTCTATTTGCTTATTGATACAAAGGTGAAGAAACAAATGTTAGAGTTGGAGGTTATTTTAAGATTTAATAAGATTTTTTTTTCTTAAGAGAAAATCTTATAAATTTAATTATTTAGAAATTGATTTTTTGCATTTACTTTATATAATTATGAAAATTTATTTTGATATTTTTTCAAGAGGCATGGTTCAGGGAGAAAAATTTTAAAAAGTTATTAGGTATTATGCTAAATGTTCTGAGAAAAAATTTAGTGGAAAATGGAAGTCATTAGCTACAACTAATTTTAATACTCTCTTCATTTAATAATCAATCTCTATCATCTCATAACAACAAATGCTATGGCAGTGGCTACAGTTTACTTCAATGAATGTTGTATGTAATTAGTCTAAACTTTATGCCATCTCAGCTATCCAGAGAAGTACTAATAATTCATGCCATCTAGCTTACCTAGTGAATCATTTATAATTGTCACTTGTTTCTGGCTTAAGATTTTACTTTCTTCTAATATCATAGTCTTTAGTGATAGCCTTTTGGTAACTGCTTTTATAAATACTATAGGGGGAACATTCTTTTAAACGATCATTTTCTTACTTGTAAGAAAGTCTGATTATCTATATTATAAAGGAAGACATTCTAAATAATTGTAGCAAAACATGGTGTGATGACTCATGAACTCATGGCTTTGCATTGAGTGAGTCAGGACTATCTGACAGTTCCCTAGTATATCTCAAAAAGCTTCCCTTTCCCCAGGAATAAGATGTGATAAATAATACACCTGTATAATTGAAGTATTTACAGGAGAGAAGACATGTAACATTCATGATACAGCATGTACACAGCAAACTGTTATGATTGGACACATTTCTTAAGACATAAAAAGAACAGATAAACATGTGGAGGCTTCTGAGAAAATGTCATCTGTAAATCATTAAATTTTTATTTTATGCTATTGTTAAATTGAAACTGAAGTACTGACAGAAATTTCCACCGTCAGAATTGAGCAGAAGATCTCACAGCAGACCCTGACACAGCAAAGGGCTAATAAAGAATTATGAAAATTCATCCTACACATATCAGTTTGACAGCCCAACTCAAATGGACCAATTTTTCTCAAATAAAACTATCACAATCTCCCAATATGGAATGGGTAATGTGAGTTAGATTAGTAATCCTGTTGCCTTTCCTAAATGAAAGAAGTATCCAGACTTTCAGTTCAAGAGTAAAGTTATAGTAAATGTTTAAAGAAGTATTAACAAAAGTTCTAAGCATTCTTTTCTTAGAAATGGAATAAAGTTTTCCAATAGACTTTATGAAGTTACTAATTCCTATTTTTCAAAATGGCATATATGTATATATGCACACTCACACATGTACATATTTAAAACTACACTAGTACAGGGAGAGTTGTATCCCTCATGATCATAGAAAATAATCTTAACCAAGCATTAAAAATTAGAATTTATCAAATCAAATTTATTTCATAACAGTATTTGTTTTATAGTGAAAATTAATAATGAAAATTCATAACATCATATTAATTGAAACAAAACAGCCAAAATTCAATAAGCATTCATGTTTCTAAAACTCTCTAAGGAATAGAATATAGGTGAACTTTCTCAGAGTGACAAAGAGCACACATTCTAAAGAAATGTTTCAGCCAGAATTGTTCTTTACAGTGAAAATCTAAGTTTGTTTTTTTCACGGTTAGGAATAAAGCAAGCATGCCCTTTTTCCTTGCCACTGTTCAACATAGTGCTGTAAGAACTAGCTTGTGGAGTAAGGCAAAAAGGGAAATTAATGCATAAGGACTAAAAGAAAGTAAGAGTATAAAATTCTCAAAAAATTAATAGAAATATTTTATTTTTACCATGAAGTAATAAAGCTATCCCCATTTGCACATGACTTAATTGTTTGGAAAATTTAAAGATTTTTATAAAACCATGTGGTTACCTGTGCAAGATCTGCACAGGACTGGGCATGTCAACATTCCATCATAGGTGGAAGAGGGTCTTCTGAGACCCACCTCTCCCTGGAGTGCCAATGACAAATAATGATGGCTGAATGAAGGGTCATTATCTTTTTCATTGCTATGGCCACAAGAGATTGTTCAAGGGTAAGCAAATAAATAGATAAATAATTTCCTGAAAGTTACAGAATGTGTAATGTATTTACAAAACAAGTGGTATTTCTATGTAGTAAAAATGAATGAGTGGACGCAGAAATTTTTAAAATGCAATATTAATATTCACAATATTGAATCAAAAATTAGAAATAAAAGTAAGTATCAGACTTAAATCTGACATGGTATGGTAAACACAATACTTATACATTCTGTGGTTTTTGTGTCTAAAGTGCTAAAAGTTTGTAATTTTTGTCCCTTAAAAATACATTTTCAGTCATAGTTATTTTTGAGTGCTTACTTCTTTTTTTAATTTATTTTGTATTTATCAAAAAACAGTAAAATGAATTTAAAATGCTGAAAAGTTAACAATAACTATAAAGAAGATAAAAATCATAAGCATGACTTATCAAGGGTGATAATGCAAATAAGATTGCTACACATATATTTACTTTGTGTTCAGCTTTCCGTCTGAATTTTTTTTTCCATCCCTGTATATCCTTATTCAAGGTCTCTTCCCCCTCCCAACACATCAGGTCATTTTACTTCTCCACAACTCCCCATCCCCTCCCTGGGCAGGGAGCAGACAGTCCTATGGTCCCACTGACCCAGTAATGCTTGGATCAGTCTCCACTCCTGGCCAAATCCAGTTTTGTCCACCCTCCCTCAAGAGTGAGTCAGGTGTTCCTATAGTTGGAGTGGGGTCCGAAGGGTCAGTCCAGGGTGTTTCTGATCCCAAGATGTTCAGTGGTTGTGGTTTGCAGCTTGGGCATGCTTGGCTTTTTTTCTTGTTTGTTTGTTTAGAGACCACTAATGAGTGAGTACATCCCCTGCTTATCTTTCTGATATTGTGATACCTCGCTCAGGAGGATATTCTCCAAATCCATCCATTTGCCTGTAAATTTTAGGATATCATTTTTTCTTACTGCTGAGTAGTATTCCATTGTGTAGATGTACCACAGTTTGTTAATCCATTCTTCAGTTGAGGGACATCTAGGTTGTTTCTGGGTTCTTGCTATTACAAATAATGCTGCTATGAACATAGTTGAGCTAATACCTTCGGAGTGTGAATGTGCCTCTTTAGGGTATACACCCAGAAGTGGTATTGCTGGGTCCTTGGGGAGATTGATTCTCAATTTTCTGAGAAACCACCATATTGCATTCCAAAGTGGCTGAACAAGCTTACACTCCCACCAACAATGGAGGAGTGTTCAATTTGTAAAAGTGTATTTCCCACTTTCTTTTCTATCAAGTTTAAAGTGGTTGGGGTTAAGTTGAGGTCTTTGATCCACTTGGATTTGAGTTTTGTGCAGGGTGACAGGCTTGGATCTATTTGCATTTTTCTGCACACTTCCATCCAGCTATGCCAACACCATTTGTTAAATATACTATCTTTTTTCCATTGAATGTTTTGGGCCTCTTTGTCAAAGATCAGGTGTTCATAGGTTTTTGGGTTAATGTCTGGATC
>PVIH01004735.1:0-97776 GCA_004025045.1 Sigmodon hispidus | reverse complement strand
TTGTAGCTCTATAGTATAGCTTGAAGTCAGGGATGGTGATACCTCCTGAGGTTCTTTTGTTGAGTAAGATTGTTTTGGCAATCCTGGCTTTCCTGTTATTCCAAATGAAATTGAGTATTGTTCTTTCAAGGTCCAAAAAATATTGTGTTGGGAATTTGATGGGCAGTGCATTGAATCTGTAGATTGCCTTTGGTAGATATGCCATTTTTACTGTGTTGATCCTACCAATCCAGGAACATGGGAGAGCTTTCCATTTTCTGATATCCTCTTCAATTTCTTTCTTCAGTGATTTAAAATTTTTGTCAAATAGGTCTGTTACTTCTTTGGTTCAAATCAACAAAATCAGAAATGAAACAGGCGACATAACAACAGACCCCCAGGAACTACAGAGAATTATCAGATCATATTTTGAAAATCTGTATTCCACAAAAATGGAAAACCTAGAAGAAATGGACAGCTTTCTGGACAGGTACCATCTACCAAAACTAAATGAAGATCAGATTAATTACCTAAACAGGCCTATAACCCTTAAGGAAATTGAAGCTATCATTAAAAACCTCCCCAAAAATAAAAGCCCTGGTTCAGTCATAGTTTTAAGAGATAAGCTATTATACCGTAGATAAAACTCCATTAAATATAGCTATATTAGTCTACAAATTTTTTTATCATATCTGTGTTACTTATGTAACTTGAATTTTCACTTTCATATGTTCTGTTTCTTTCATTAGATATAGCATGATGAATTCCCATTACTAATTCCTGTATAGAAATGGTAAACTTACATAACTTTTGTTTATCTTAAAACTTTTTATTTCCATTTCATTTCTGAAGTATAGTTTAGATAGATAAAATGTCTTTGATTGGGAATCATTGTTTTTATTCTCTCATTAATTGTTTCCCCTCCTCCCTGGTTTTTAGTCCCTCCCCACCTCAACTCCCCCCCATCCACTCATCCTCCATTTCTACTCTGAAAAGAGCAGGCTTCCCTGGAATATTAACTAAACATGACTATTATAGGGTTTCTTTGGCTGTGAAGAGACACCATAACCATGACAAGTCTTTTAAAGGAAAACATTTGATTGGGCCTGGCTTACAATTTCAGAGGGTTTAGTCCATTATCATCATGGAAGGAAACATGGCAACATGCAGGCAGACATGATGCTGGAGAGGTAGCTGAGAGTTCTGCATTTTTTTTCTTCTGGCTGCAGCAGCAGAAGAAGACTGTGTGCCACACTGGACATAGCTCAGCACACGAGAACCCAAAGCCCGCCCACACAAGACATACTTCCTATAATAATACCACACCTTCTAATACTGCTGCTTTCTATAGGTCAAGCATTCAGACACTTGAGTCTATGGGACCATTCCTGTTCAAACCACCGTAATGGCATAATAATTTGTACCTATCTTATTGTAACAAGTCACAATAAGATAGGTACAAATCCTCATATCAAGGCTGGATGAGGCAACCCAGGCAAAAGGTTACAAGAACAAGGAAAAGAGTCAGAGCCCCTCCAATTTCTACTGTTACAAGTCCTGCAAAACCCCAAGTTAAACAACACAGACTCAGAGGACCATGCTCAGACCCATATAAGCTCTATGACTGTCATTTGAGCCCCTTTGAGCCCCGCTTAGCTAATTCTGTGAGCTGTGTTCTGGTAGTGTACTAGACATCTCTGGCTCCTCTGATCCTTCCTCTTTGTCTGCTGTGTGGATCCTTGAGCTCTGCCTAATGTTTGGCTATGATTCTCTATATCTGTTCCCTTCAATGTCTGGATGAAGCCTCTGTGATGGCAGTTGGACTAGGCAATGATGTATGAGTATAGCAGAATATAGCTAAGAATCATTTCATTGACTTTTTCCATTAGGACGCTGGGCTATCCAGCCTCTGGATCCAGGCCCTCTTTGCAGTGTCAGGGATAGGTTACCTCTTGTGGCATGGGTCTCAGGCTGGACCAACCATCGACTGGCCACTCCCACAGATTCTTTGCTACCATTACCCCAGCACATCATGCAGGCAAGACACATTGTAGGTAGAGGTTTGGTGGCTGGATTAATGTCCCAGTCCTGCTGCCAGAAGCCTTGCCTGATTATAGGAGATGTCCAGTTCAGGCTTAGTATCCCAATTACTCGGAATCTTCACTGGGCTCAGTATTGTAGATTCTAGAGAGTTTCCACCGCATGAGGAGAAGGGAGAGATTAGTGGGATAGATGACTGGAACTGGAGGCATTGGAGTACAATGTAAAAAGCTAGTGCAGCAGGAATCATGCTCTTTGATGGTATCTTTCTATTCATTCCTGGTCTGCGATTGGGACTGAGAAATCTGCTGATCATTATACTAGGATTTCCTAGTAAGGTCTATTTCTATCCTTTGTTGCTTTCCATCTTTGTATGTCTTTGACTTTAGTGAATGTATGATTATATGGGCCTTTATGACCATGTCTTTAGTGTGTACAGAGATTATAGTTGAAAATATAATAAAGTTGTGATTTGAGAAATCAAATTTTTAAAGTACAGAGATATTGCTACTCCTGGTTTAGAAAACTCATTGTAGTAAATTAGTAAATTATTCACACTTATATTTAATTTTAGTGCAATTCATATCAAAAGTCAAATAACAACATTTTATAGATGATTTCAAACTTAGTTGTTTTAATAGAGGCAAATCTTCCTTTTTATAGAAATATCAAGAGACTAGGAAAGGTAATGATGGCATAGCTGGAATAAGTTCACCAGTGCCAAGATTGTTTCATAGCCACAATACTTAAGATAGTAATGCATTATTAGTGAAAGGAAATATATGTTCATCAGTGGAATAAAACTGAAACTCCAAATAGCTCTTCTAATATGTTTAATTTCAAAAGCTTAAATGTAGCAGAAGGTAAGTGTTTAGAGCAGGGATAATCAGACATCATAAATCTTGACTTAAGTCTCACAAATTATGTGAAATTTACTCAAGCTGATGAAGGAGCTAATACATGTAACATGAAAAGCTCTATTTAAATATATATGTATATGTATACACACACACACACACCATCTAAAGCTTTAAGATCTAAATCTATCAAAGTTTTACAGTTGACACTAAAGATATGGCCCATAGAAAGAAATCTTGATCTGTATGCTTCATCAAAATAAAAACCTCTTGCTCTGGGGGAAATACTGTTACGTAAATAAAAGAAGGACTACTTATCTAAAAAAGAGCCAATGTCTGGAATATATAAATAACCTTCAAAACAAAGCAAAAGCTGTAATATGCCCCCCTCAAATTAAGGGACCTTTTACTGCAGTGAATATACAGATGAGAAGCACATGAGATGTCCAGCATCATCATTCATTAGGGCAATGCAAACTAAAGCTTTAGTAAGACACCAATATAGCCAGTAAAGTGCTAGCAAGACCACAGAGAAATCATGCTGCTGTTAGAAAGGTAAAATAGCAACATCATTCTGAAAAGAAAAAGTTTGATATTTTTTTAAAACATGAAGCTACCATACCTCCCAGAATGCCTACCCTTGGGAATTTATACCAGCTAAATGAAAGCATTCTTACATTAAAATGTGTAAATCAAAATTGCACATAAAATGTGTAGTGGCATCATGAACTAATAGCTGGACCTGGAACAACCCAGTCACCACATAGAGCAAATAAAGGCTCAAGCTATGGAAATGCACAAGAGCTTGGACCAGTCTCAACTGAGAAGAGCCTGTTCCCACAGGCTACACACAGGGTGGGACTATTTATATAACATTCTTGACATGATAAATCTAAAGATTATGGAACATATTTGTGTTTCCTGGAGCTGAGGAGGAGGTGAGGCAGCAGGGAAATGAGTGTGGCTATAAAAGGCACCAAAGGAATCCTGCTGAAGAGAGAAGTCTGTTGTTCCTTGATCCCAATTGTGATGGAGAAGAATGGTGAGATGGTACACTGGGGAAACCAGGAAAAGGTCATATAAGCTTCTTTCTAATTACTTATTAGAATTACATCTGAATTTACAGGTCTTCAAAAATATACATCTTCATTTAAATGTTAAGCTGTTATTTTTGATAAAGCACTGTGCACATTTATGTGTAAAATCTTCTTTCACCCACACAGAGATATGTATTTCCTATTTTGGTTGCTCAGAACATATCTTCTATAATCAGTTGCATAATTACCTTCCTGCTGTTCTTAAAATGAACCAAATCATTTAAAAACTTATTTTTAAAAACAAACTGGGAAATAAAACTGGCCACACTTATTTTTAATCTAGGACACTGAATTTGACATGATGATCTCTGAAATATTAATGTGTGAATATTTTAAATACTTAATTAAAATGATGTTTGCAAGATGGCTATTAGTGTTTTCATATGGGTAGGAGCTTCTTTTGTGAGATAAACACCTCAAAATGCTTTCTTGTTTCTCAATATCTACATTGAATCTGGAGCTACCAAACATTTTTACTGACCAAGACTAAAGTCTAAAACTTAATTTTTCATGTATGTGTGTGTGTATAAATACATATATGCATATATGTCATTCCAGTGCAGGTTTATAAAAAGAAATATATATCATATATTCTTTGTTCTTGAAACTTTATAGTCATGCTTATATATGTTAAATATAAGGGAATATGCTAGTAGTTTTATAATGTTTTTTAATAAAAGATGTAAATATATGTTAATCCATAGCTAAGTATTGCTATACAAAAATACAGTAAATCAAAGAGATGAAAACTAGAAATGAATAAGATTCTTAATTTTTCCTGCCTTATTCTTAATAATATATCTGGTGACTACAGGAATTCAATTTACAAGTACTGAGGAGATACTTATTGGTTAAACCACTTTCTATGCAAGATTTAAGGCCTAAACTCAGTTTTCAGAGCCCACGTGAAAGCTAAACATATAGTGTGAGTATCTGTAGTCCTGAAGCTAAGGAGTCAGCACCTGGGGACTGGAGAGTTCCTGGAAATTTGTGGGCCAAGCAGTCTATAGGATGGATAATCAAGAAAGACTGCCAAACCAGGCAGAAAGTGAAAGCCTACACTTGAGGTGGTTTCTTGGCCTACACATGCACACTATGACACAAATGCAACTATATTTGTGCATACACAGACACACACACACACATGAACACATACACACACACATGAACACACACACACACACACACACACACACACACACTGATAGCTAATTTTGTTGTCAACTTGCCTACATCTGGAATCAACTAAACCTAAGCTTCTGGTGCTCATGTGAGGGGTTTTCTTAATCAGATTATTCAGAGCAGGGAGATCCACCCTAAATCTAGTCCACTCCTTCTGGTGGCAGCCCACATAAAAAGACATGGAAGATAGAAATTTCTGCTTTTTGCCTCTCTTCACTTTTATTGGCAAATTTATTCATCCTGTCATTGCGACTAGATTCCAACATAGACTGAAAACCAGCAGCAGCCAAGGAATCATCCTGGACTCTAGCCCCGGATTGATCTACAGAGTTTCAAGGCTCTTGGCTGAACAACTCCTGGGTACTTGGACTTTTCTACAGGAGACAGCCATTGTTGGATTATTATACCAAAGTTTGTAAACCACTCTAATAAATCCCCGTTTTTACACACACACACACACACACACACACACACACACACACACACACACACTTTTTTAATTCTATTAGTTCTGTTTCTTTAAAGAACCTAGGTTACTATGCACACATTAACTTAATTAAGTTCTAAAATGGATACAATATATAAAAGCTGAATTATTTGTTTCCATTTTCTACCTACTTGTATTGTCTTTCAATACCCTTTAAAGCAATGTCAGTCCTCTCAGTCAATGGTCTCCTTATAATGGAGAGAATTTCCCATTGAAATAAATGTGAGGCTTGAGAGAGATTAAGCTCTTAGTACTACTTGTAACTTTATACTTACTTCATCTTATTTTATTTATATAATAATTAAGGCATGGAGTCAGGATGGGAGGATCATTCCTATACCTATTTTCTATATACCTGTTTTAATTTTAGCACACCCACTTGCTGCCTCTAAGACATGCATCTGAATTTCACAAAATGAAAGAGTAAGAGATACGTGGTGTTTTTCATTTTCTCTCCCTTCCCCGTCCATCCCCTCTCTCTCTCTCTTTAGATACATCTCACTACTCACTATGTATCTCTGGCTTCCTGAAACTTACAGAGATCCACCTACCTCTGCCTTTGGAGTTTGTAGTAAAGATGTTCTATCATACCTGGTTTAGATCTACTTGTAATACCAATGTTATATTCAATAAGAGATAACAAATCTCAAGTGCACAGACAAGATCTATTTATAAGTATATGACATTTACTTACATCTATTTCAACCCTGGGGTGGAAATTTTATTTGTATGTTTGGCCATGATCAGTAGAAAAAATGGTGTTTTGTAGCCAGAAGTATTTGGCCTGGCCTGCCCAAAGTTCAGACCTACAGTCCCTCAGCTTCTTAACACCAAATAATCACACAAAGACTTATATTAATTACAAGCTCTTTGGCTTATGGCTTAGGCTCATTATTTGCTAACTCTGTAAACTTAACTCAACCCATTTTCATTAATCTGTGTATTGCCATGTGGTTCGTGTTTCTTTACATCTTTCTTCCTGGGGGCAGCAGCTCCCAGCATCTCTCTGTGTGATTCTGTCCTCCTTCCCCTTTATCTATGCTCATATATCCTACCTGCTTCTAAGATGCCTTGCCATAAGCCAAAACAGTCCCTCTGTTACCCAATGATATTAATGTTATACAGAAAACCTTCCCACATCAGTATTTTACATACCCTAGTATTAGAATAATATATTATTAGAGAACATTTTAATCATATTAATACTATATTCATGCATGCACACACATACACACACATCCTGCATCTCATGGGGTAAATGCTATTTTATTAAAAACAGAAAAAGATAGATGTTGTTTTTAGTTTTCATGCATCTTTATTAAAGACATTGTTGGTCTTCTTCAAATCCTTTTCTCTTCTGTTCTCAGAATGCTCAGAACAGAGCGGGAAATAGAGTTCAGTGGTGGAGTGCTTGACAAGTATGTCCGAGGCCTCTGTCTGATCCCTGATGGAGACAGAGGCAGGGAGTTGGGGGCAGGGAGAAGAAGAGAGATTTCACTGAGAATTCTAGGATGAGTGGATCAGTTATTTCTTTTTCTTCCTCCTAACATACAACTAAAGTCATAAATTAAACAAAACTAAGAATAAATGCAAAGAACTGCAGTGTTACTATGGGATATTCTTAAAAACTAATATTGTTACATTTAGGCAAAACCAAAGGGAGAAATCCACAGTCTAACAGAAGCAGACAAAGGGACGACATTGCAGGGATAAGTGAGCGTGGTGTCCTTGGAGTCCTGAAGAAAACCTTGAGGGCATGGTTATCAAAGTGAGCTAGAAGACGTCAGGGCAACTAAGAACATTAGCACCTTGTAGTGGAGCAATGGGTCTCAGGATTTGACCAAAAGTGGCTGTCTAAGTGCTGAGGGAGGCTATGACACTAAGGAGTGACTTACAGCAGCATGGAGGAATGGTGCCATACCCTGGTGACCAAAAACAGCCACTCAAGAATAACAAATCTAGATCCCCTCCACAGGGCTAATTTTGAAAAATGCCATGGTTTCCCCTTTCTCTTCTCCTCTCACTGTCTCCCCCCACAGCCCCTCTCCCCAAGATCCACTCCTCCTTTTTTCCCTCCGGAAAAGGGCAGGCCTCCCAGGGATATCAAATGGTATGTGAAATTAAAATAAAACTAGGCACATCTCCTCATACTAAGAATGGATGAGGAAATCCAGTAGAAGGAAAGGGGCCCCTACAGCGGTAAAAAGTGTCAGAGACAGCTCCCATTCTCAGTTAGGAGTCCCACAGGAACACTAAGCTATACAACTGTAACATCTATACAGAGGATATAGGTCAGATCCATGCAGGCTCCCTGACTGTCAGTTCAGTCTCTGTGCCCTATGAGCCCTGCTTAGTCGATTCTGTAGTATTCTTGAAGTGTCTTGAGCCTTCTGGACCTCGTCCTCTTCTTCAGGATTCCCTGAGCTCTGCCTAATGTTTGGCTGTTGGGCTCTGCATTTTTCTCCCATCAGTTGCTGGATGAAGCCTCTCTGATAATGATCGTGCTAGGATCACACATAAATTTCACAAATGAAAAAAATATGGTTCATTTGTCTTTCTGAGTTGGAGTTGGAGTTTCATTGTTTTTCTCCATGCCATCCATTTTCCTGGGGATAATATACTTTTCTTTTTCTTTTTTTCTTTTCTCTTTTTTTTTAACTTGTTAAATCAATGCACTTTATTAGAGTTACAGTAATATGGGGAGAGTTGCTTATCGGAGCACAAAAGACACAATGTGGTTGCTATGGTGAAATTGGAAATGAGCATCTGATACAGCTTGTGAATATTTAACACCTGGAACACACTGCACACCTGTAAGCATACCTATAAATTAAAAAACACTCTAACTTGGTGTTTTCTTTAAGGCTGAAAAAAACACTGTATTCATGTCATATGTTTTAATACATACATCTGTGGATCAATCTGTAACTTGCTACTGATTGTGTTTCAATAAAAAATAAGCATTTATGTATTGCTGGTATATTATGGTTTAAGTTCCTTTGACTATGTACCCAAAACGACTCTCTATTCTGATTTCCATGATGGCCGCATACTTTCCCACTTCAACAGTGTATGGAGATTCCTTTTTTACACCTTTGCCAGTATTTGTAAAAATGGGCTATTTAAAAAAAAATACTTGGGAGGGGACACTTAAATGTTAAAGGCAAAACATATTTTATATTTCAAATTTCTAAGAAATGTCTCTTATCTTTTTGGTCTGCTGGTTTATCTCCAGAGCTAGAAGAGGACTTGGCACATAGCTGACAGTTAATGTTCATTTGTTGAACCAACTAAAAGAAGGAGAGTGAATGATGCTTTTTGACACCCCCAGAATATAAAACAGGAAGGCTCCACAAGACCCAACATAGCCATTTGTAAAGGACTCAGGAGTAAGACATAAAGCTTCAGCATCATAAGGGAGTGCCAGTTAGTGAAGAAATCCAAAAGTGGATCAAGGCCACAAACACATAAGCTCAGTCTACATTCAGAAATGTCTTATATGATAAATTGACATTTCACATTAGCACAGAAGACAGGGTACTTGTACATCAGGCTGCCATTTGGGGAAAATATTTGTAATTAAATCCCATTTACCAATACTATACACTCAGAATGTTCCAGGTTGTTGAAGACCTTCAAAACAAATACTGTGGCTGGTTTTTTTCTTGTTGTTTTGTTTTGTTTTGTTTTGACCATCTAACCTTTTTTTAAGTGCGTATGAAAACACCTCATTGTATTTGCAACAGTGTGCCAGTGGGTAGATGTCTAGAAAGTTTGTCATCTCCATGGTGTTCTGTTAGGGTCGCATTAGTGCTAATTTTTTATATTAGCAGTCTTCCCTGTGAACTCATTCTGAACCTTGGTTTCGCCTGGCTTATTTATTTAATATTACCGTTGACTTTTGCTGGTGCTACTTTCTGTACCGACGCCAGCGTGTCCCTCTAGATCTGCCTGACATTTGGTTAGGATGGTGTCTTAAACCCCTTATAATTGAATTAGGCTATTTCAGATGATTTAAAATCAACTTAAATTTAAGTAAGAGGATTTTTCAAATGCCCATTAGTTTAAATAATTTGGAAATAATAGAGGAAATATAAAATAGATCTTTGAAGCTTAGGGACAGTTTGGAAGGAAGTGTCACATTACCTAGTAAGGGATTCTCATTTCAATTATAAGTGGACCACATGGACATGGTCTGTCATAATAGTATGTACTTCCAAATGTTGCATCAAAAATATATTTCAATTGTATCTTTATGTTCAAAATTATTCCTATAATATGTTCTGACTGGTGAAGATAATTCAAAATAAGTATAACAAATACACACCACCCTCTCACCGTGATAGTAGTTCATTCACGCATCAATCCCTTTAAGCAGTTCTTGGCTGAGAGAGCCTTGGCTTCATTGCTGTATACCAAATGAGTCACATTGGGCCCTACTTCCAAGGGTACCCTTTTTGCTCTAAATGATGTTTTTATGTCTGACTTTGTTTTGCTCATGAGGTCTATAAGGTAACAGAGCTTATGCTTTAGCTATAGTACCTTGCCTATCATCCTGCCTTCTGGGGTTGATTCTTCACCAGTTCCCTCCTAAGCCTGATGCACCCACCTACCCTAATAACCATAGTCCCTGTGTGCCAGAAAGGGTCCAAGCCACATGCTATGAGACTCCATGCTTTAGACTAAGACATGGAGTAACAAATAAAAAGCTCCCTGTGATGAGAGAGCATGGGTATGGGCTTTGGGGGATTGGGTGGGTGAGTGGATGGGTTCTTGTTCATCTGCTTTGGGAACAAAAAGTCCACCTATTTATATTGTGCTGGTCCCAACAATGCACCCTACATCTCCACAATCATCCAGTGTTTTTTCTAATCCAACTGCTCAGAGAAATTCTTTTAATAACTCCTTTGCAAAGACCACAAACTTTCTCTGTAAAAAAATTGGAAAATAAAATAGAATAAGATAATGTAGCCTTTGTGGTCAGTGGTCTCTGTGGAAACCACTCTGCTATTATAATAGAAAGCAGCCCTGGGTGGTACACTAATGAACAAACATGACCATATTCATTAAAGCTGTTAGCGTTTTGTGTGTTTTCACATGTCAGTAAATACTTCTGTGAGTTTTTTCAACTACTAAAAAGGTGAAAATCATTTTTAGCTCCTAGGCTTTACAAACATCAGCAGACTGAACTTGGCCCCTGATCTGTAGTTTTGTTAGTTTTCTAAGTAAATACATCTTTGAAAAGCAGGATGTATGGGTGATAGACTGTTGGGAAGAGAAATATTATCTGTAAGGAGGTACTCCAAGGAACACTATTCAGTTGATACGTGGACACATGGTAGGTTCTGTCTGTAATGAACTGTAGAAATTCTCCCTAAAAGCTTAGCAGCATTTCATTTGTGTAGTAAAGAAATTAGAACTGGCTCATATTAAAATTTAAGCCAATTTTATTATCACTACAGTCTCTATTGTTTATTCTTATTGCTGTAATTGCAGTTTTCATAGAAATACTCTTTTCAATACAATAGCTTCAGTAGTCTGCATTTGAAGCACTGTTCATATGTCCCTGGATTTTTTTCTAAGTATAATCTACGTGAATCATTTGTTCTCTCTCTCAGTCATTGCATTCTTGGGTAGTCGAGGTAAGGGATGCTTATCTGGAAGAATCTCTCAGGATCCCCCTGGTCTATCATGAAGGGAGGTTACTTTAAATTTTTGTAAAGCCCAATAAGAGTTGTGTAGCCTTCCTTCAGGTTGCAAATGTATTGTCTGGACACTAGGATAGAGAAAGCTTACGTCTACCAATTGGCAGTTGCTCATATAGTCCATAAAGCTCAAACAATGTAGACTAAGGAGTACATGCTTAACATGACTATAACCATATTGTATACTAAAGCAATGCATTTTGGAATGCCAGATGTTTTCTCCAAAGTGTCCAACAGCAAGTATTTAATTATTATGGGTAGTATAATTATTCATTGCCCCTAATGTTACATGACATTAGCCATGAACAAAAAGTGAATGAATGGAGTGGTGTCTTAGAAACAGGAAGACAGCCCAATTTGGACCATCGGTCATGATGGCATTGTGTGCTGTCCCCAATCTCAAAGCATTACTAACAAATAATTTTTATTTTCATTGCCTCTCCTGATCAGGAAGCTTTGGGTAAAACTACCTATTCCTTGTGTCTTATGCCAGCTGATGATATGGTCCAGAGTCAGTTTGGAGGAAGTAGAAAAGACCAAGGTCACATATTCTCTGCTCAATGGTTTCCCTTTGCAGTTTCTCTTACCCTGTCTTCTAGTCTCAATATTTTTCCTCAGAGTAAAATCAAAGTTCTTATCTCAAATAGAAAACAAAATGTATCATATAGATTTGTATAAGTATGGAAATGTATTGAGTAGTCTATGTTGGGTATCTTGGGCATACAAGTATACATCTCATGTACTTCTGGTGTAGATGTTTTAACATTTGTGTTTCCCACAAAATAACCTGTCTACTGACATTCACCCAACTGAGAAATATGTCACTGGAGGCTTCTTATCCAAAATCACCTGTCACAGCCTATCATATGCCAAGTCCTAAAGAGATCACTCCATTACAGTCCTCCAAAGCACTGTTCTCAATCCTGTCTCCACCATTTTTTACTATAGGAGCCTTCAATATTTTGATTGGAAGTGTACAGGTCTCTGACTAGTTTTTCTTCTTCTGCCTTGGTTCAGATTAATTCTTGGTTAAGTACTAAAGCAAGTTTACTAAAATAATATAATTTGAAAGGACTTTTCCTTGCCAATATAGTTCCTTAAAGATTTTGAAAAACACCAGATTCTTTTGTGTTGCAATAGGAGTATGGGTCCAATATTTCATTTTCTGAATACAACATGACTTTCATATACTTTGTATTATGCTCATAGTGAACCTTGCAGTTTTGACCCCCCCCCTCTGTGTGTGTGTGTGTGTGTGTGTGTGTGTGTGTGTGTGTGTGTGTACATGTGTTGTGTACCTGTGTATCTTCTACCTCTGCCTCCACAAGATTCCACTCAGCTGTGAGTACCTGGCAGGGACACTTGTTTTGTCCCCTCCCTGTGGTAGTTCCTGACTTTCGTGCTTCCTTCCTCCAGCTCCTTTATGTGCTGTAATGTCTCTTCACCTGTACACCATTTCTCCTCCCACTGTAGACTATACTGTCGCTTTTTAAATCGCTATCGCAGTACTTGCCCTGGTGTCTGCAATTAAGTGTACACTCAGCAGTATTTGTAGGGTGGATTAATGCAGCAAAATTACTCTATTTATCTTCATAATTACATAACGACTAATACAATTAGAATTGTAGGCAGCTGAGATTTAAAAACATATATTTAGGAAACATTTAGATGGAGGAGATCATATGCATCAGTAATCTTGACCTTTAGAAGGCTCACGGGAAGGAACATTAGTGGGAAAGCAGACCGTTGCCTGTATATACAGGGAAACAAAACATAATACAAAATCTTGACTGATGGACATATCTGTTTCTATTAGTGCCTCTGTAATAGCTTATGCCTCCTTAATGGCTGCTACAGAGTACAGGGAAAAGGACATTGAATGTGAAACTGAGATTCAGTAGCCCCAAGGGCAAACATTTCATGAGAAACCAAGCCTGACATTAAACCTTCATCTTTCATACTTCAAAGGCAACTGAATCTTCTGTGGGTACTAATCTGAATTTTGTTTCTGGGTTGTGCCATAATAATAAATGACTTACTTGCTCCTGTACAACAACACTGTGCCTCTCAAGCTTTTTTAAAATAACAAAATTATGAAAAAGTAAAGCATATTTTGATCATTTCATGTGCTCTATATATTTTTAGATATATACCTTAAAAATAACATGCCATGACATAGAAGAGAGTTTTGATAAGAAAATGATCTCTGAAGATAGGAGTCCAAACATTTTGGAGCAATGGAAACGCTAATGAATCAAAGGTTATTGTACTGTGAAGAAAGTGAATGGATGATAAACTTTATTGTGTAAAACTTATTTTAGTGTATTATTTATCACAAGAAAGAATATTTTATATAAATAAGAATGCTAAAAAGCAAAAAACTTGGATTGGTTTTGGAAAAATGTAACATAGATCTGAGGGCCAAAGGATTGTACTTTTTCTTAAATACAAAGTTCTAAGCTCTAGTGAGCAGAAAGAATGGGAAAAGATTAAAATACTGTTGTAGAAAAAACCCAGAAGGCTTCTATAGGGAATAATCTGTGACCAGCAGAGAGCATAGATTATATCTGCAATTGCTCCATGATTTTAACTTTTATGTTTAAATTGACTTTTCTTGCTATTTGGGGATTAATTAAAATCCTTAAGAAAGAAAATCAAAGTTCACTATAAATACCAAGTAGATTCTTAGATCCTAGAAAATGTTCCATATAACTTTACTTAATTCTCATGATTTAGTTCCAGCATATGGTACTTGGGGATAATATCTAATGCCACCAATTCCTTGGACTATTGGACTATATTAAGAATCAAAAAATGGAACTGCCTTAATTATACTTCAATGTTGAAGGGACCTATTGATATTGGACTCTGTATCCTTAGGGTCTAGTGAATTACAGATGTTTAATAAATGTTATTTGAAGGAAAGGAGACTTAAAGTTGTAACATTTAAAATTGATTATTAAGAGAAATGCTGTGTATTTGATTTTTGTGATTTGTGAAATTCAAATAGCCTAAGTAGTGTATCAACTGTGCCATAACATTTTTAATTATACAATTTTTCACTGTCATCAACTGATTGGTGTCTCTTTGTTTTGTACTGTGCTGGTTAGTTTTATGTCAACTAGACACAAACTGAAGTCCACAGAGAACAGGGACTCTCAATTGAGAAAATGCCTCCATAAAGATTGGCCTGTAGGGCATTTTCTTAGTTAGTAATTGATGAGAGAGAGCCCAGTCTATTGTGGGTGGGGCCACCCCCAGGCTGGTGCATGGGTTCTATAAGAAAACAGACTGAGCAAGCCATACAGTCAAGGCAGTAAACAGCACCCCCTCCATGGCCTCTGCATCAGCTCCTGCCTCTAGGTTTCTGCCCTGCTTGTGTTCCTGCCCTCTCTGCTTTTGTTGGTAAGCTGTTAAATGAATGTGTGAGTGAAATAAACTGTTTCCTCTTCAACTTAGACAGTAAGGTAGAGACTAAAGGCAAGTATGATTGTAGTAATACTCTTGTCATCTCATTTATTTTAGCCAAAACAGCGAACATCTATTGTGTCTTCTTTGGATTTCCAACGAATGAATCATAACCAAGAATACTTTGAAATCAGCACATCTACAGGGTGTACCAGCTTTACTTCTAGCCCTCCTGTTAGTCCACTCACCTCTTCTGTGGGAACCACAGAAGTCAAGAATGAGGGAGCTGAACACAAAGGTAAAACAGTTCACTTTATGTAGGTATATTTTGAGCTTTAATAAGTCTTTATGAGCTCTGATAATTAAGAGAAATCTTCATCCAAATTTTGTTTCTGGTTCACATTACTTGAGCAGCATTACATAGGATATTAATATTTTTGTCATGCTATGGGTATAATAGCATTTTACTACAATAGTGGTCTTTTCAGTATTGACATTAATATAATATTTAATATTATTATGGTTATAAAATAGTCAAAGGCCTAGAAATGCTTTTTTCTTCCATTATCATTTACTGCTTTCCCATACTTTTATGAGCTAATCAACACAGGGTCCTGCTGATAGCTGCTTTGAGACTGGGGAACCCTTATCAAGAATATCCGGTTAAGACTGAGTTGAACACTGTTGCTAAGATAGATGTCACTTGCTTAAACCCAAGTGAACGTAACAAGGAGGAGTACAAGAGGGAAGAGATATCAACCACTAGGGAAAGCATTCTGGTTCTATCTAATTAGATTCATGGTGTTTCTGTCCTTTGGAGAAGACCAAGCTATCTGGTAAGGTTGAATGACATCCTGATGAGGACTGGGACCTGAACAGCATCTTTCTTTATGTCTAATTCATAGCAAACATACTATTCATTGGTAGATATGATTAACATTTATTTTCAAATCCTAAACTATATAAGTCAATATAAGTGTTCCATTATTTTGAACATGTATCTGTTCAAACTGTCTGAACATAGATATTGCATATATATGTACATGTTTACGTCTTTTAACCAACGCTACTATTAAAAAGCACCAGCACAAACATTCTAAAAAATACGCAGCCTAAGAATTATTTTCTTTGAGGTGCCAAGTGGTAAGTCTAACATTCTGTAACCTTTCATAACAGCCAGAGAGATATGTATAAGATGTAAAATAAAGCATACCACTGCTATGTTTAAAGTGTGCCAGAAGATTCATATCCTTGCCATGGTCAATGAAGCCACCTGTTACCTGGTTCCCATCTCACTCTTGAATTTGACATTTAACATCAAGACCTTTAGCACCATGCCTTCTTTGCTGGGCATCCGGCTTGGGGACATTGGCATTCTGGTTTCTTCCACTTGCAATCTCTGTCTTTTAATGTTGATGTTTTGGAGTATCAGTTAGGTTTTGACCAGGACACACTTCTTTTCATAAGCTTCAGAGTATACTATCTTTTGTGATGAGAATCATGGTAAGAAAGAAGCAAAAATAAAAATTAAAAATTATAAATAAGTAAATAAATAAATTAAAAAAAAAACAGTTCCAATAATAATACAAAGTGAATGCCTGGTTCTCTGTAGACTGTTTTAGGCATTTTCCTTATATCAACTCACTATAGCCTTTTGATGGTCATATAAGCTGAGTAGTAGTATCTATAGTGAAGGAAATTCAGACACCAAGAAGACAAATAACAGCCACCCAGACAAACCTGGTGCCAATGTCCCTCTTCTCAACCATTTTTCTCTTTGATATATTCACTTTGGTGATATCTGGAAGAGGACAGGTTCTTTCTGTATAATCCAGGCTAGTCCCACACTCATGGTCCTTCCTTAGCTCCCTACATGCTGGGGTCACAGGGATGTAGCACCATACCTGTCTTGCTTTGGTCACTTCTATAAAATCTTCTCTTTTCTTTCTTCTGTGGTCCTAGCTATAAAATGATCCTGATGGCCTGTTTGCTAAGCTATGCTCTTCTTCCTTCTTTCTAGAACATACAGTGCAGTAGATGGGTCTGACATATTGTAAGCCCTAATGTTAGGCTGCCTAAATTGATTACTAATTATGAGATAAGCTTGACTTTCGATGCTACAGCTTTTCTTCTCTGCAGAGTTAAAGTACATGGAACTAATTAGATTTCCTTAGCCTATAGTGTAACCGTGCTTATAAAGCAGCCATTAGATTAATATCCTATCGGGTGCTGAGTTTGTGTTCAATAAGTTGTAGTAACTGTGTATGGTAGTAACAAGAATTGTGATAATCTCATACCTCTCTTTCCTCTACTGAAACCTCACATTCATTTAATTGAGTATATGCTGTTTTCTATATAACAGGAAATTTTATAGGATGAGAAAGTGCGATACGCTTTCTAAAAAAAATGTCATGCAGACTCTGGAAAGGATTCTGGGTATATACAAAATTATTATTCAACCAGCACTTACTTGAATGCTCAGTTCATATTTTAAAGCCCCCAATGGGAAGGGTGGCAACTTGCTATACTTTCCTTAAAGTAGAACTTTACCAGCTTGATATTTAGTTCAAGCACAACATATTTAAGGATTCAATTTTTTTTTCAGTTACCTTTGAGGTAGATATTTGGATCATTTGTATTTTTGTTTTTGTTTTCATTAAAAGTCAGAGTTGTGGATACAGAGTCTAAGCCTTAAACCTCAAGACAAGAGGGCAAGAACCCCCATTTACTGCATCATCCAAAATGTGCTGAATAATTATTAATCACAGGATGATTTCTGGTCTGAACTTCAGCTGAGCCAAACACTAACCTTTAGCTGTTAATTTTTAAGATAAATTTTTAAGATAATTTTTTGTTGAAATATTAGTAGTTTATTACCTTCTGGATCCAATGAATTTGTTTCATTTTGAACTTGAGAACTGTCCTCTGCAGGCACTCCCACATGGCATGTATTGTGTGTTCACTCCCACATTGCATGTACTGTGTATTCATTCTCATGTTGCATGTACTGTGTGTTCACTCCCATGTTGCATATATTGTGTGTTCACTCTCATGTTGCATGTACTGTGTGTTCACTCCCATGTTGCATATATTGTGTGTTCACTCTCATGTTGCATGTACTGTGTGTTCCATCCTGGATTTGCTCAGCATTTCTTGTCAGATCTTTATTCCACTCACTAGTTTGCTCTTTTAAAAATGGAAAATAAGAAAACTTCCTTAAGTATCTATGTTAATATTTGGGTTAATGCATTTTGTAATCTATGGAAATTGATAGTCTTTATTATTTTTAGTTTTTAATTTTCCTTTTACTAGTATTACTTGAAATCTACAATTTTTTAAAATGAAGAAGAGTGTTTGTAGCATTTTCTTGACTTTGAAGTATAATTTAATTAACTGTACATGTACAGCTCATTTTATAAATGATTGTTCAAAACATTAATTTTTGACAAAAATGACATTTAATAGATAGAACAAGAGCTAATGTTATTTTATCTACGGCACAGTGACTGCGCCTTAATCTACTTCTATTTCTGCCAATAATTAGAACTCCACAGTTACTGGCCTGCCTCTCTGCCACTCAGGCACCAGCTGGTGAGAATTCTGTTCCTGTAAGCACTTACTCTGTTGCTGCCACTAAAGGTAGCTTTCACAAAATCTCTATTGTTCTATTTATTATAAGAGTTGAGATTCAAAGGCTGGGGTGAAACCCTGCTAGCTCAGGCACTGAGTAGCAAACTAGCTAACCATCTTTCCTTGCTTCCATCTCTCGAAAGGGTCTGACCTTCTGCTCAGCAAAAAACAAAACAAAAAAGCCAGTTCACTCAGAATTCCTCCCTAATACTTCTGGTAAATTTCTCTATCTCTTCCAGATGCCCTCTCATGCTCTATGGTTACTTTCTGTCAACTCATTGCTAACTCAGCCTCCTGACCCAAGGTTAATTTTATTTAATTAAAGTAAATGCTAATTTGAGGTTTACAGTATAATCAATATCCCCCAACAAACTAATATACCTTTAAAGGCTGTCTGCAAAACACTAGGTGAGCCAACTGATTTATTTTGAAAGACAACCATTTAAAAGCACTCTGAATTGTCATTAAAGTTTCAATTTAGAAATCATCAACCAAGGTTGAAAAAATGGAAAAGCTTTGTGGTAAATGTGAGAATTTTGTGGACAAATTTGCCTTTAACTAGAAAGATTAATGTTAATGTGCTGGGAGTGAACTTGAGGTGAGGATGGCTGTGGGGAAAGCTGGCATCTATGAAGTACAGATACAAATGTGTGTTGGAGATACATGCAAAAACTAAAAAAACAGACTGGGGTAGTTGATGTAAAAAGATGAAGGATGAGTTCAAAGAAGAATCCCCATTTTCTATCTTAAGTAGATGAGCCAAATGTAAATACATTTCTTGAAATGTGGATGCCTTTGAGTAAGAAGGTAGGCGTAGGTCATTTAAAGCCCAATTGGCCATTTCTTTTGAAGACTTTCTTACTGGGAGTAAAGAGTCATTTGGTCTTTGTGGACTCTGTCCTATGACGATTTCTCTGGCTATTGTACTGAGGATAGACCATGAAATCCAAAAGGAGGAGAGTGCAACATTTTATAAAGAGAATGAGGACAGAAACTGAGATCAAAGATAAGGCAAGGGGGTGGAGGGAAATAGAAGCACTTTGGACACACTGTTAAGATAAATGCAACAAGATGTCATGGAGAAATAAATGTGGCATTGCAAGAAAAAGAAGAAATAAGGAATCACTAAGATATCTGGAACATCTATAAGAATAGATTTGCCCTCTTCTCCTGTCTAAGAATCTGGAAAGGAATAGATTTAGGAAGTTGAATGTCAGGAGGTAAATTTAACTCTAGCTGTCAATTAAATATTTGAAAGGATGTGCTGAGTAGGCAGCTGAAGATCCAAGGATAGATGTAATTTGACCATCATCCCATATATCAGTGGTCCTCAACCTTCCTAACACTGCAGTCCTTTAATACAGTTCCTTACGCTGTGGTGACCCCCCCCAACCATACCATTGTTTCCATTGCTGTTTCATAACTGTAATCTTGCTATTCTTATGAATCAGAATGTAAATATCTGATATGCAGGATATATAATGTCAACCCTGTGAATGGGTTGTTCTATCCCCAAGGGGGTCGAGACCCATAGGTTGAGAATAACTGATATAGATGATGTTGCTTGTATGTAGGTAAGGATGACCAGAAGTGGGCAATGTGGAGGGTGGGAGAAAAGGCAGCACCAACAAAGCAGACAGAGAAGGAGCCACTATCCTTGGCCAGCAGAAAATCTGATGGGCATTGCATTCTGGAGTCAAGTGAAATAAGATATCAAAAGGGAAATATTGAGGGGCCATGGAGATGACATAGCAAAGTTCCTGCTTCATGAGCTTGAGTGTGTAGGTATGGATCCCCAGCACACACCTGAAACCTGGTCACAGTCATCAATCTGTAATCCCAGTACTGTGGTGATATATTGTTTATTTAATGAAATTTGTTTGGAATATCAGAGGACAGAATCACTCACAGCCAAGCCATGGATGTCAGGGAGTGATGACCCATGCCTTTAACCCTATCATTTTGGAGACAGAGATTCCTCTGGACCTCTGTGAGTTCAAGGCCTAACAGCGGGGCAGTGGTAGCTCACACATTTAATCCTAGCTGTAGCGTACTTGAACCTGGAAGTAAAATAGCTGGGTTGGGAAAGAAAAATATGGCAGGAAAAGGCTGAAATTCAGCCATTCTATCTGAGCAACCAGTCAGACCTAGGACCTGTGAAGATAGGGCTGACCCTGTTCAGGCTGAGTAGTTGACTGGGTGAAAATTAGCTGTGGTTTGTTCCCTCTCTTTGATATTCCACACAAATTTTATTAGATATACAATATACCCCTGCACAGTACTGGGCAGGAAGCAGAGACAGGCAGATCCCTGGAGCTTGGCCAACCAGTCACATCAATTATAAAACAGTGGTCTCGGTGAAAGATTCTGAAAAACTAAGGTGGAAAATGATAATTGAAGACATCTGACATTACCTCTTCTCTACAGCTATACATTGTACACGCGCACACACACACACACACTCAGAGAGAGAGAGAGAGAGGGAGAGAAAGAGAGAGAGAGAGAGAGAGAGAGAGAGAGAGAGAGAGAGAGAGAGAGAGAATACAAGAAGGGGAAGGTGGCAGTGAAGGAAGAAGAAAGGAGGAGGAGGAGGAGGAAGAGGAGAAGAAGAAACAATGAGCAGTTGACTAATTGGCTCCAACATGGATTAGGAAGAGGGCCAGTTACTCATGCATTTAACAGTTCGAAGTCACTGATGACCTTGACAAGACCAACTGGATCAGAACTAATGGGCAAAACATCACCATAATACACGCAGGGAAACAGAAGGTGAGGACTTAAAGAGAGCGAGGATCGAACATCTCTGGTCTTTACAGGGATTTTTTCCAAAGGAATTTTAAGAAGAAAGGGTGTGTGTGAAATAAGGGGAGAGACTGATTTAAGCAGGAGTATATTGCCAGCAAGAAAGATATTTGGGGTGTGTGTGAAAATGCCAGCAAGGGCATCCACTCAGCAATCTACAGGAAACCTGATATTTTGTATTTCCTCCATGAAACAGAAAGCAGTAGTTCTAACTGGGAAGAGAGACAGAGAAAGGACAGCATTTGAGCAAGGTTTTTTTTTTTTTCTGACAATTTTATTTTTTATTTACTTATTTTTTAATTTTACATTCCAATCACAGTTCCCCTTCCCTCCCCTCCTCCTACTGGCCCAAGCTTCTCCCCTCCCTACCCCTCATCCACTTCTCAGAGAGGGTGAGGACTCCCACAGGGAGTCAGTATAGTCTGCATATCAAGTTGAGGCAGGACTAAACCCATCCACCATATGAAGGCTGAGCATGGGATCCCTCCATAGAGAATGGGCTCCAAAAAGCCAGTTCATGTACTAGAAATAAATCCTGGTCCTACTGAAAGTACAGCATTTGAGAAGAGCTGAAATGGGTACTTAGGAGAAAACAGGCCTGCAGTGATCCCCGAGCCCACCCAAAGTGAAGGCCCAAGTGATGCTGTGCTCACAAACCACCAACAGAGTAGCCAGTTCAGTTCAGTGTTTTTCTCCAGCCTGGGTCAGCTGGAGAACACCGTGCAGAGGATGTACTGATTAGATTTTCCATATGGCTACACCAGAGCGATTGGAGAGCAAGAAATAAGAACGAAAGAAAGAGTGTCAATTTGATACAGAATTTACATGGAGAAGGAAGAGGATGAACAGACACGAGTAACAATGGAACCCAATAGGGCCATGAAGGCTGAAGCTGCAAGAGGACAAAGATTCCCACAGTTAAAACTAATGAAGAGGGCTGAGATGAAAGTGGGATTCTGCAGTGACAATGGACATGAAGCCAGGAACGATTCCATTGATGGGAGTAGGCACTGGGGTTAGCCCGTATCCTGTAAATTAGTGTCTATCTCTAGTTAGGTCAGTATGGTTTCCTGGAAGGGATGCACATGTTCTTTAGTCTCTGTTCAAAGTATTTGACATAACCTTCGTTTGTTCAGTAAGCTATGATATAGGTGGATGTTACCTGGGTCTACCTGTCCTATACTTCCTGGAGGGCCGATAATTCTGTTCCCTTGGATTTCTGGAGTCCTCTTGGGATGGGGATTTCTTCCAAGTTTGTTCCCCCAAGCATCTCTCTGCTCCTGACTCCCATGAATCCTGTTTCTCCTTCTCATATGGAACACTTTTCTGACCTGAGAACACATCTCCTTAGGTATTTCAGTCTTTGAGGTATCCTTCGTGGCTGCCAGTCTGTGTGGCTGCCCCCTTACACACACACACACAAATCAGGGATTTTTTTCTAGTAGAAGTAGTGGTGGGATTTAAATGGTGTAATTTTGAAGGTGGAGATAACATATTTTTTGGTCTTTGCTTGTAGGATATGATAAAATGAGAAAGACGAAAGATATGATTCAAGGACTTTGGACCTTTTTAAGCCACCAAAAGGGTCGAGTTGATTGTAGTTGAGATGGAAAGAGCGCAGTTGGACGTTTTAATCTAAACTTGGATTATGTTAAGTAGTAATTTGGCAGTGGACAGTGGCAAAGTGGGGGAAACCATGTAATAATTCTGTGCTCATAAAAGCAAATGGTAAAAAATTTAAAAGCTCAGGGAACAATGGTTTAGCATACAGTGGGGGACCCCAAAGTTTGAGTTTCTCAGCACAAAGTCCCTGGATAGGTATTTTGTATGTTCGGAGGCAGGGAGCGTTAGAAGAGCAGTGCAAGTCATGGCAGACTCTTTCTTCTAGAAAGCTAAGCCAGAAAGCTCTTTCCAAATAAAGCATTTCATGAATTAGCACCTTCTCAAGAGCACCTGCCAGGCAGGCCAGCCACCCTGAGTAACTAATTACTTCCTGTTCTCTTGCAGTTTCAAACCATCTACTTCCTGCTGGAGAAAACTGATGGGAGAGAGGGGAATTTTTTTTTAAGTAATGTAGAAAAGTACTTTCTTCCAAATGGAAGGAAAAACAAAACCTCAAAGCCATTAGGTATTCACTAGCGTAGGATGGATTTCTGCAGAGAGGAAACACCAGAGAAGCAAAAATCAGAATGGAGAGGGTGGCATGCACTCTCCCACTGGTTAGAGATTGCCAGAAAGGGAGGCAAAGGCCTTCCTTCCCATTAGTTCACAGGAGTGTGAAATGGACCCCCCTGAAGTCAAGACCTTGTTATTACAGCAGCTGCTGGTTACAGCATGCTGAGTGGGACTGTTGACAAGAAAACCAGACAACTGAGAAGAGCTCTAAGTTCTAAACTAAGATTCAGCTTGCATGGACAGAAAGGAAGAGTTTGTCAGGGTGATGTATAATTATGTGTTTGGGACATCCCAAAACAATTAAGTATCTTACTCTTTAAGAGTATATAATATGTATAGTAGTTTGAGCATAACTACCCCATTAAACTCCCTTAGCACCCTTCCACTCTTGCCAATCCCTTTCTTCCTCTCTCTTTCTCCCCCGTGATCCATTATGTTTAATCATAAGCATGGATGGCAATGGCAGTGGCTATGTCACCATGTCATATGACTCTCCCTCCCCAGCAACTGTTAGCTGCCCCTGGTGGAGAGGTGGGTCACATGAGCATTCCTCACGGCTACCATCCACAGTGGGCTGATGATGGATCCAGTCTGCTCGATCTTGGGCAGGTTACTACTGCTATTGTGAGTTTAGTGCCACAGCTCTGTCTTACCCAAAAGTCAGCTTTTTACTGCATTCCTCCCGTCCTTAGCTGATCCAGCCTTTCTACTTCCTCCCCTGAGACAGTCTCCAAGCCTTGGAGGGGGTGATGTAGATAGACACCCTTCTTAGGGCTGAGGACTCAGCAATCATTTCTTCTCATCACTTTGACCATGAGTCTGAATTTACTACTGTCCACTATGAGAAGAAGCTTCTTTGGTTAAGGCTGAGAACAGCACTGCTCTGTGGGTATGTTTGTTAGGTGGTTTGACAGCATGTCCATTTAGCAAGACATGAGTTTAAACTACTAATTTAAGTAGATCAGGATTTTAGGTTATCAGAAGAAAAGTACTATGTTGTCAAATGCCATTCATAAAATACACCTTTATGTGTTCCTAACAAAGCCTGAAATGGCTCACTTACGTCCTTGTTTTTGTTTTGTTTTCTTTCTGGTGTCACATGACTTTCTCAGTACCTTTGTGACAAATTGCAAATCACACAGAAAGGCAAGATATCTGATGCTTGACAAAGAAAGGAAAGGTTGTATTTTGATGTTTAAAATTATGAAAACATAATGGGGACACAGACATGATGTGTATCTGCACATGGTGTGGGATTTGTAATTTCAAGTGAGATCTGTTGACAGAGGAGTAGTGGTTAGTGGCTGGAGAGGTGGCTCAGCAGTTCAGACAAAGCATGACCTTTGCAGGGGACCCGAGTTTCACTCACTGACTGTACCTGTGGCCTACAGCAGACAAATGCGTGCCAGTACTTATGTCAAGATGCTTCTGGATGAGCCTTATACCCATTGATGCCTGGTTCGGCTTTCAGTGGTCAAGGGGTCTCCCTGAGTCTTTGCCATACCTGTGGTCCATCTAGCCTGTCTTTTGCCTTAGTTTCCTCTCTTTTTAGCCAAGCTGACTGTATGCCACCCCACTTAGCTTTCTGCTCAGCAGCCTTCTGAGGCCCCCTTCAGGAAGTCATAGGAACTTCTGGGTTTCATAAATACCTAAGGAAAATAAAAAGGGTTCAGAAGATATATTCCTAAGGTTATATTGTTCCTTACCATGTAGAACTATCAGGATGTGATGATGCCCAGTAAGAGACTAGGAAGCCAGGCCTCTCCTTCACCAGGGTCTACCAGTTATTTACTTGTTAACCTTGCAAAGCCAGAGCCCAACAGGAAAGTCCCAAGAAACCCTGCTGCACCATCTCTGTCTTCCCTACCTCATCCCAAGCCAGAAACTTGGTTAGACCCTTTCTCACCTGGAACCAGCTTCTCACATGCTGTACAGTATTCACAGACCCAAATCTTCTTGTTGTGAGGTCGCAGTCTGTCTTTCAAGTCTGTTGGCTGGCTAAGACACCTTGTCCTACCTGAGGACAAGTCTCCAGGCAAGAGTGGGAATGGAGAGGATTTATTATCTAACAGAATTTGCCAGTGGATATGTATTAGCTTCTTCTTTGAATTTTCTTTCACATTGAACCAGCACTACTAAGTTAAATATATATATATGTATGTATGTATATATATATATATATGTATGTATATGAGGAGTTTTCCTCATGAATTGATTCAGTATCACCAGTGCCTAATAAATATAGCCACATTTCTGGCATCACCATATGAGTGTAAATTCAGGTGGCAAGCAAACCTGGATTCTTTTTTTTTTTTTGCAAACCTGGATTCTTAAGCCCCCAAAACAATGTGAAGCATCTAGATACAGTGATTCTGTCTGGGGACCAGAATTTGAAATCTCTAATGTGACTCAGAGCGAGAAGATTGACTTGCTTGTAAGCAGGATTGGGATTTCTTTTTGCTCATTTTCCATGCCCCTATTGGATGTGCCCTAGAGTAGGGGAGGGTAGCACAGACTGGATGTGTGTCACTCTGAGGGACAGTCAGTGTTGAAAATTCCAGCAGAGGCAACTGGAAATAGTTGAGGGGTGCAGTTCCAGAGACAATTATGTTGTGAAAAGTCTTCCCTTTTTTAAACCCATTTTTATTAACTCAGTTTTCTCTTGTTTTTACCTGGATTCAATACAGGTAAAAATATAACTGCTTCATTAGCTGGGATTTTTTTTTGAGACTCTAATTCATATATCTTCTCTTTAATCACTCTGTCTACTTTGGTTTGATGAATCATTTTTCTCTCTCATTTGATTTTCTCTGCTGAGATTTTTTTTTTAATATTACTTGAACCAAACCCTCTCCCATCAGTTATATTTGTGGGATATGTCTGTGAGTGTAGCTAAGTGTGAAGCTGGGAGAGAAAATGAGAAAGAAATGTTTAAGCAAAAGGAGTGGAGAATTGCCTTGCATTGGAGTCCATGTTTTTGGCTGGGGAGACATCCTATCCCTATCCCTAGTTGGAAAGAGCTTTCATGCTTCTAGGTTCTTTTCAGTGTTTACACCTGTTGCTACAGCCTCCTTGTGGGAGAATGTCTTCCCTCTGCAATTTATCCTTGACTGTGATGGGAAAGTGGTCTGTGTGTGTTTACCTGATACCTGCTTTTCACAGGCTTTGTTCTTGGGTGACATGCTATGGAGGACATAGAACAGAACATGTCCCTGACCATCTTTGGGTAGACTCTTACCAGAAAGAGCAGCTCCTCACTACTTCCCCAGTTTGACCCTGAAAACATTAGCTCTTCTGGTCAACCCTTGACCTCTGTGACAGGCAGGATTCTAGAAGAGCACCTGACTCTTGCTTTCTGAGCCTTAGTCCTCTCTTTTAGTATATGCAATTTGTGATGTAGCACTAGCCAATGACAAAGGTGATAGGGCATAACTCCACTGTGTGTTTAATGATGAAGTCAGAGGAGGATGCAGGGGCAATTATGGTCTCCATCACTGACTTTAAGTTAGTAGAGGAGAATTATGTTAGCTACTCTTCTCATTCCTGTGACCTGATAGAAATAACTTAAATGAGAGAATGAGTTTGAACCAGAGGGGATGCTTGCCTCCAAGTGACCCTCCTCTTCCAGCCAACCCTGCCTCCTAAGGTTGTGCAGACTCATAAAACAGCACCACCTACTGGAAGCCATGTGTTAAAACAAAACAAAAGGAGAGCTTTTAGAAGACAGTTTGCAGCCACTGACAGGGTCTCCTTGGCAAGCCAGTCCTGTAACCTGAAAGCTAGTGACTGGAAACAACAGTCTCCATGCTACTGGCTTTGGAGAAGCAAGTTACACAAGTCATAGTTGTAAGGAAATGAATTCCACCAACAGCACAAAACCCTGAATCTCAAGTCAGACTGCAGATTTCAACAGTGCTTGGATTACAGCCTCTTTAGACCTTAATCAGAACCCAGTTAAGACTCCTGGCTCGGGGCTGGAGAGATGGCTCAGCGGTTAAGAGCACCCTCTGCTCTTCCAGAGGACCCGGGTTCGATTCCCAGCACCCACATGGCAGCTAACAACTGTCTGTAGTTCCAGTTCCAGGCAAACACCAAGGCAAATAAATAAATAAATAATAAATAAATAAAGTTTAAAAAAAAAAAAAAGACTCCTGGCTCAGGTAAATGGTGAGGATAAGTGTATGTTGTTAAATATAGAAGTAGAAAATTAATGCAATGTTCTATGTTTTACTCATTTGGGCAAGGAAGCTTTTCATTTATCCCAGTCCTGAGGCACTATTCAGATCAATACTAGTTCCTTTGTTTCCATGAGTTTACATGATTGAGAGGGAAGGATTCTACCTGGCATCCCCAAGCCCACATCAGTATCACTGATGTATTTTCTCATGCTATTTTTCCTAAATTATGTTTTTATATTAACAAGGAATAAATTATGAGGCTACTGCTTTAATAATGAAATTTTGAGATGCAAGACAAAGAATGGGAGACTTTATTAGGTAGCATCCAGGTTGAAATCCCTGCATTATTGATGCTTCCACCCTAAGTTCTTATCTCTAAGACTCAGTTTTTCATTAATGTCGAGAGCCATTGATTTCTCCAGCACATATCGGATCATAATATTCTACAGCGTAAGAGCTTTTTATGCCTCATCACTGTTTAAGAAACCCTGGGTTTGATCCTTAGTACTACCTAAAGCAATTTGAAAGCATAGGTGCATGCATCCTGCATGGGAAGCCAGAAATGTACATAACAGAAGAAGCTTTTCAGTTTTAACAGTCACTTTGAACCTTAGTGGCTCCTGCTTCTAATCCCTGGACTAGAGAGACTGAGATAGGAGAATTGCCTTGAGTTTGAGATTAGCCTTGATAATATAGTGATTTCCAAGCTAGCCTATATTACTGTGTTAGACCCTATCTCGTACAATGCAAATCTAAATTTAAAAATAAATGACTTTGAAAGTCTTTCTGAAAACTGTTCACTTAGCAGAGGGTTAAAAACTGAAGCAATATGAGAAGCCAACACACATGGACATCCATATGATGCCCCAGGAAATATATATCTGGGGAAATTTTATAAAATATGTAAGCCATTTTTTGGAATGGTTTATTGTTTATCTGATATGGATTTCTACTACTTATTGCAATAATATGAGATCATTAAAAGTTATTTTTAATACAATGTTATGGGTTTATTAGCTATTATGTCCATTTAAACTAATAAAATTATGTTTTCCTATTTTAGAAGAAAAGAATTTTCATATAAGCATGACCAAAAATGCCTCATTGCATCCAACTCAGCTTTTGAAAATTTAATTATAGCTTCTGTTTACTCATATTTTTCTCCTTTTTCTATCCAAATATACCATGAACTCAGGAGCATATTTTTCTTGGTGCCCATGGCTCCTCAATTCTGTCAACTTGAAATGCTTTCCCATTCAATCCATCTGACAGACTACAATTCTGTCAGATAATTTGAATAATGGTAGCTATCTTATTCTATTAAAGCTGCTATATTGAAACATTGTAAACTGGATAACATTATCATCATAATCATTATTATTATTTATTGTTATTACTTTTTGAGACAGGGTCTCTCTACTTAGCACTAGCTGTCCCGCAACTCACTCTGTAGACCAGGCTAGCCTCCAACTCACAGTCCTACACCTGTCTCTGCTTCTCAAGTACTGGTATTAAAGGTGTGTGAAACCACTCCCAACTATAAAATGAATAATTTAAACAACTGTCATTTACTTCTCTTCTGGATGCTGGGAAATGCATCTTGAGGTGTCATTAGACTTGGAGGTGGCTTTTGAGCTTGAGGACAGATCACTCTGTGTCCTCATGGAGAGGAAGAGACAAACTCTCCCCAGCCTCTCCTTTGAGAGCACAGATGCCATTCGTGAGCCTTCTACTTCCATGATGGAACCGGGTCTCTGGCTCCCATTTCCTTTTCATAGCCTTTCTTAGTTCCACCAATTCTCATACTTTCATTTTCTTCTGGGAAATCTTACATAAATGCATGTATTTGTATTTTTGAACTCCTTAAATAGATAGACTATTTAGTATCCCTAGTGCCTAGAATGGTGACAATATCTGTTATGCAATCGATGTTAAATACTTGAATAAGTGAATGGATAGTAGCTTTTTTGGAATTCTACCACCTGCCATGATTTGATTTTGGGCATAAAAATTGGTGGTACTGGAAAGGCTGCACAATGGAGGCTGCTGCTATGGAGGCTGCTGATAAGGAGGATGGAGGTTGCTGCTATGAATTTAATGCTTTGGTTTCTCTGAACTCTTATAATGAATCCTGACCCGCCATGTGATGCTTCTTAGGTCATGAAGGGTGGAGGGCTCATGAGTCTCATTTTTACATCAAGGCAGGATCAGCTTTCTTCTTAATTAATTACAGTGATCTTCCTCAGCCCTGGATTCTCAGTCCCACTCCTTACTTCATAAAATGCCTCCAGAGAGATGCCATTTTAATGTAAATTATTGTTATATAATCTATTTTACAGATTACATTTCTTTTACAATGGGAAAATAGTCTGTTTTCAAAGACAATTATAAAATAGTTGATCCAGCATTTCCAAAACCAGAAAGGTCACTATAGAAAGTCATATATCTGATCATTTGTACTAACTTATAATTTTCTTTTTGATTAGTGGGCTATTGTCTTAAGGCTTAATTTTAAAAATACCTTTATAGACTTTAGCCATCCCTATTTTATCACAAGATCAAAAGCACAGAGTAGAAAGGCTATATTTTATTTTCTTTCCTTGAATTGGCTTCTTTATTGCTTCTGTCTGGTTTTGTATTGATACATAAGGTTTAAAATATATTGTGTTGGGTCCTGGGGCCTTGAGAAGAATTCCATCTAATGACCAGCAGTTTGCAAGGGTTAGAGTGAACTCACATAGGTATACCATGGAGCTTTCCATGGTCCTGATTTAGATCAACTAATGCAGTATGGGGGAAACACATAGACTACAGAGAATTACACTTAGTCCAGAACCAAGGACTAATTTTTATATTATACACTCTTTTGGAAATCAATAAGGTCTTTTGTTTGTCTTTATTTCCTCTATTAGCACAGATATATGTGGCATCATTTATAAACTCACATAAGAAGTTGGCTATATAAAGCTCGTAACAGATTTCAGATTCCTTTCTGGAAAGCACACAGGCAAACACAAAAGGAAGCATTATTCACCAAACAAATCCCTCTGTTCCTGGTGATTATCACTGTGACAAGCTGTTGTCTTAGGGGAAGGGTTTAGATCATATACCACATAACTTCATGGTAGCTTTGTATTTCCTCTGGTCTACATACGAAATAAACAGTACTTGTCTAAATTTGAAGGGAATCACCACTCTATTTTAATCTCTCAGCATTGGATAGGTCCTAGTCCAATGATGTGTTGTAGACCATCAATTTGCAGCTGTGCTTTATTTTTGCTATGAGTTATACTTTTCTAGAAAGGGCAGCATTATAATAAATGTGTCAAGTTCTCTAAGTAATTTGCTATTCACTAATAATACATTTGCTCCCAGAAACTGTCAATATAGAAAACTAATACTAGTTTTCTAAGGGACCTGAATGAATTATTTTCTTATTTCTTATATTTGAATTATTACCTTTTCAGCAGCAATTATTTTGTAAACTTTAAAATTTATTTAAATATATTTACATAAAATTGAGTCTCTATTTTTAAATTAGAACATTGTCTTTTAGCAACCTCAAGCCTTAAATACTGTGGTTGAAGCCTTAATTATCAGTTGGTTATGAATGTGTATCCGTTGCTTTTCTCATTGTTCTGACAAAATACCTGACAAGCAGCTTGAGGAATAGCTTATTTAATTTTTGTTTATTTTTATTTCATGTCTATGAGCATTTGCCTGCACACATTGCATACATCCCTGGGACCCATGGAGCCCAGGACAGGGTGCCAGATGCTGAGCACAAATCCTCTGCAAAAGCTGTATGTTTTCCTTTTTAGTTTTTTTATTATATATATATATATATATATATATATATATATATATATATATTAGGCAGGGGCTCACTATGTTGTTCCCAGACATATATACTTGCTATATAGACCAAGTTGGCCATGAACTTATAGAACTCTGTCTGCCTCTGCCTTTTGAATGCTGGGGTTAAAATCATGAGCTGCCAATGCCTGGCTTAGCAACAGTAAATGCTCTTGACCACTGATCTCTGTCTTCATCCTGGAAGCCTGCTTGAAATTTGAAGGATGCAGCCCATAATGGTGGGAGAGGTGCCCAGGCAGCTCCAGCTGTGGTGACAGGAATGTATGGTCACATCATGCCCACAGTCAGGAAGCAGAAAGAGATGAAGGCAAGTCCTTCTCTCACCCTTCCTCTTTATGCATCCTGGGGCCCCAGCCCATGGGATGGTGCTACCCAGGTTCAGGATGGTTCTACTCTCCTCGGTTGGGCCTATCTGAGCATGCCCCTTGTAGACACATCCAGAGCTGTATTCCCTAGGTGACTCTAATGACACTTAAATTGACAATGAAGATTAACCATTGCAAATATAAACTTAGAATTACTCAACAAAATTAATTGCATTTTGAATCCTTTAGAAATATGAGATAAAGTATTTATTCATTTAGCTAATACTCATACCCTATTAATACTTTCCACTATTGTTAATATCCATTCAGGATCCTGGGAATATAATAATGGAAAGATATGATCACTGCTCCCTAAAGTGTGAGACAAACACATAAGTTAATCTAATGTTATTATATGAAGTATAATGTAAGCATATACAAAGCAACATTTAAATATGTCTAGGCTACCAAAGGTGGTTTCATAGGCAGGTAATACTTTTCTCACACATAACTTGTTTTATGACTTGAATAAGTATTCAGATAGATACCAAAACAACCAGTATGTAAATAAACAAAGAGATAGAGAGCAGACCTTAAGTCAGAGTAATTCAACCTAAGTTCTTATTTTACACTTTTCACATCTTAAAGTAAACAACCGTTCAGAGTTTGTCTGTTTGTTTAATGTCAATGTCAGTAGCTCACATAGAGCTGTACACTCAGTAATTACCCATTGAGTGTCTTTCTCCATCATTGGGGTTCATGACAGCCCTATACATAACACAGACAATATTGTCTACATTTTTAACAGGAAAGGGCTACTCAAACATGAGGTAGACTATTTCAGATCACACAACTAAGAGAGTGGTGGAAACGAGACAAGATCATCTCCTCTTGTGCTGCCCCTGGGTTCCAGGCTTTTTCCTTCATCTATTTATCTCATCTTGGTTCACTCTTTGAGTATTTACTTTGTCATCACATTGCTGTGCTTAGGGGATCCGGCAAGGAACAGGTCTCTGCTCTCCTCTAGCTGATCATCCGCAGGACAAGCTAGACTTTATAGTAGCAATTGCAATAAACCTACCAAGTGCTAGGTAGTACACATGTAGGTTTTGGGGGGGAATGTGTGGCAAGATGTATTCTAATCACAGGGCTCTGGGAAGTCCTGTGAAAGAAAGAAGTATTTAGGGTAAGACCCTAAGAGTGAACAAGAATATGTGGACAACCGGGAAGACTGTTCTAAAGAGTAGGGTGATCGACTCTAGTATAAATGACTGATATGCCCCTGGAGTGGGGGCGGGGTGGTATGTTTCAGAACCTCAGGGACAGAGACCCTGAGTGAAAGAATCATTAAGAGGTTACTGTTTGGAGATGAGTGGAGACTAGGCCGTGAAGTCTTTTAAAGAGCTTAGATTTGGGCTGGGGAGGAGTCTCAGTGAGTAAAGAGAGTGCTTGTTGATCAGTGGCTAAGAGTGGTTCCTGCATAATGTGAGGATCTAAGTTCGGATCCCCAGGCACTGGCTTAACAATTGGAGGTTCTCTGGTGTTTGCTGCTCATCAGCCTTGTCTCCTCCACATCCCTCCCAAAACTTCCCACCAGCTCTTGTGCTCCAGCTGTCTTCAGGCAGTGAGGTAGAGAGAAAAAAGTGTACCCTACATTCTCCTCTGTCTTCCACCCACATACACTCATATACCACATACGTATGTGATATCTACACACACGAAAACATACACACACATGGGCATGTGTGCACTTTCAGGGCAAGAGGGGCTATACTTGCTACACTGCCATTTAAATATCAGATTCATTCTCTGCTTGACCCAGGTGGTTATACAGATTTCCCACAATGACATTGTTAGGTCTGAGTTGGCCCTGATGGGAAAACACCCCAGGTTTTAAGCAGCTCATCATGACAGGTCCCTTATCCCCTTTAAGTGTGCTTCTGGTCTGCTTGAAGCCCATGGCAGGAAGTGAGGCTAGCAGAGATGAGTCACTGACTACTCAGATCAGTCTCTGGGGAAGAAGATGTTCAAGATGTAGCATTTACAGGACTTCTGATCATCATCATCATTATTATCTGTAGAAGCAGGAGAGGAAAGCAGGGAGGAGGACACCAAGGTAGTCTTTACTCTCCTAGCTTGATCATGAAACTCTGATTGTATTTCTAAAAGTTTAATATTGAGAGAAAGCTACTGTGCTTACTCCGTGGGTCTCTGGGGCCAGAGTCAGCTGGAATAGAGGGTACAGTAAAAGCATTTCAAAGTGTCTTCAGAAGGCCAGCAGGCATGACACACTTAGAGAGAAGTCTCCCTACCGCCTCTTCCTTCCTTCCTTCCTCTTTTTCCTCACTGGAAAAGCCACTTCCCTTTGATATTTTTATTTTACCTTTTAGACCTCTGTGTATTTCCATCTGGCTGGATTTATTCTACGGGGACATTACCTGTTATCTGGCTTTAGTTTTAATTTAAAAGGGAGGGAAAAATCTGTAATTATGAAGCCACCTAGGCATGTGGGTACCTGATTCATCTCCCTGGGTGGCACTGTGACTCACCCTCATTAAAGTAGTTTTGCTTTGAGAAGCCTGATGTCTTATTGGGCTTGAGTTTTCTCTGCCCAGTATGTGAACAATGAGATAAGTGTCTCTCATGGGCCATCCCCTGCTCTTCATCTCTGCTATGAGTCAGAAGTTTTACATTTCAAAACATTATCTTGACTCCAATTCCCCTCTTTATAAATTATGCAGGAAAATCTACCAACAACAGGTTCTAAGCAGATGTCTAGATGTGCATCTGTAAAACTCTGTAGTGTAGGGCTGCAATTCAGGGCTCAGCTTTATGGCCAGCAGTAATTAGGGTAACGTGCTGTTTCATTTGTCCACTCGTAACTGAGCAAACATCAAGGTGCCTCATTAGATGAAAGCACAGTCATCTGAAAGGACATTCAAGTAGAAATTCCCAAGTCATGAGAAAACTCCTCCCAGAATCTCTGTTGGCCTCGTCTCATTTCTTCTGAGAAAGACTTGTCTGCCCTTGTTGGACTTCCATAGCTTTCAGGAAGAGCTATTCTACCTATGGAGAGTAGCCTGTTCTGCTCATCCCTTGGAGCACTCTCTGCAGATGGCTCTGGGTACCACACTTCCCAGTCTCCATCCATCCCTGTTGTCCTCTGCATGCACCTCTCCCTCTGGTTGTTGTTCTTCAGAGTTATAGACTTTTTATTTGTGCCCTGCCCCATAAGGACCTCGGACGCATACTTGGCCTCATTGCTTAACTATGCATTGTTTTACTGATAGATTTTATCTCTAGCTCCAAACTCTTCAGTTTATCTCCATCCCAGAGTCTCTACTTATGTGTGATTCATGGAGGCTTTAGAGACTATCTGTCTATATTGTTTTCCTATGGCAGCCTCAAGAAAGTATTGTAGACATAGTGACCTAAAACAGAAATTTATCATCTTATAGTTCTGCATGCTGCAAACCTGCCCCATGCTCCTTATGTAGTTACAGAGGGAGAATACATACACACACACACACACACACACACACACACACATACAGAGAGAGAGAGAGAGAGAGAGAGAGAGAAACTCACATATACACATATACACATGTACATACAAACACATAACATACATATACACAAATAAATGTACACATAGTTCCACACATACATATACACACATACATGCACATACATATATATATACATACAAATACATACACATAAATACACAAACATACACATATACACACATGTACATATACACATGTACACACACACTTCCAATTTCAGATATTACTCTGGGGGAGTCATGTAACTCCAGTTTGCCTGCCTCTGGCCTTTTTGGTCTATGTGTTCCTTTTTCTTTTTCTCTTTCTTGTCTCTGTTCTCCTCATCTTCCTTCTTTCTTTCCTTTTTAATATTATTCAACTTCATTTTACATAGTAAAAATAAACTAATTTCAACATATCATTTTAGCCAAGATTCCAAATACGAGAATTATTTTTTATGAAAACTAAAAGATAAAAATATATCTCCAAAGAGACTTTTCAGAAACAGAAATGAAGATTGCTAGTCCTACAAAGCCCAATCCAGGAGGTCATTTGTTTGGGAAAATGTGTAGACCACAGTGAGATTTCTGATATGCATTTAAAAAAAAAGAAGTGTTGGATCTCTGGGCATGGAGGCACAGGTGGCTGGCTGTGAGCTTCCGGGTAGGTGATGGGAAGCAAACTCAGGTCCTGTGAAAAAGTGATCAGTGCTCTTAACCACTGACACATCTCTATAGCCCCCTTCCATCCACGTATCCTTTCTTTGTGTATTAGCTGTTGTGTTTGGGGCACATCCTATGTGATTTTTAAATTTTGTTTATATTGCCTATACATAAAATTAATGGTGCAGAGATTGTGATTTTCTGATGGGATTTTTAAGACCTAGTGGCAATTTATCTGTAAATAAACCATTACCTAATGAATAATGACTGCAGAGAAAGAGAACGGCAGGGGGGAGGGGAAAGAAAGAAGAGGGAAGGAAGGGATGAAGAGCATTAAGAATTAGTTCATGCAAAAAAACAGTGAACACGCTGATAAGCTAGGTTTAGGCATGAAATTTAAAAACGTGACTCAATAAGATTTTTCTAATCAACATCCTAAAAATACATTAAATACTAATGAAACCTTATTGTAAGTTAATTTAAAAACCCGTACTGCCACACAGACCCATGGTTTCCATGAACCTTAGAATATGTAATTATATTCCTCGTGCTTTTGTCAAAATAAATTCCTTTTTCTTGTTTTTGTTAATGGAAAGTTCTTGTCTTCATTGATACTATAGGATATCATATCCTTTCCCAAATATTTCTAGAGTACACCATATTTTATAGCCTCCAAAATAGATAAGATTAAGCAGCAAGCAGCATTCTAATTACAAAAAAAAAGGGAAAATAAAAGTCAGTGTATATCCTTATATCTCAGCAAAATGTTTCCATATGTCAGCATGAAAGAACAAGAGAAAGCATCATATTAAGTCAATGTTCTCATTTGCTTTTGTAGGCATCTCTGCATATACAGCTGATTAGTGAAGGGCTATATTGATTATTTTGGCAATCAAGAAATTAAAAAGAATATGACGTGCAGAACTGTATCTACTTTGACTACATTAACGCATTTTCCTGAATGGATCTTCAATAGACTTTTGTGTTTGCAATTATTAAAAATGACCTTAGTTCAACTAAATCAGACAGGGTCTTCGAAGTGTTGATGAGGAGCAACATGGAAGGGCCTTCTATCTTCTCAATATTCATTCTGTAAGCAAATCAGGGTTATGCCAGGGAGTTAATTGTATTCTTTGTAAGAAAGCAAGACCTCAAAAAAGAAAAAAAAAAACACTAAGATTTTTTTATTTTGATCTAGTTTTCATTAGTGCTACTTGATGTATTAAATTCATACAAACTTTCAGACACATAATTATACTATTCCCTAATTAAACAGGAAAAATCAACCAAATTAGTTATAGTTAGAACAATGTCTTGGCATAGCCCAGTGGGGCTGCCTAGATTTATTGTCATTAAATTATTCTAAGTAGACACTGGCATTAACAGCTTAGTATTTATTATTCAGCTATCTTTAGTTCGTTTTGACAAATTGCAAAAGATTCTACTTTTACCGTGTTGTGTGAGGGCCTCTAGGTATTTATGTAATCACATCTATAGCTTTATGTAGCAATTTTCTTCATCTAAAAGATACTTTTGTTTGATTCTCAGAAGTTTTAGACTTTTTCAAACAATTTTCTCCATTTTAGCAATAAAAGATGTCAAAAACTCCTGTATATAAATGATCCCTATTAAGAAAGCCTTTTGTATGTGTTACCTAACTTAATACTTGCACCAACCCTAGGTACACATTGCTGGCTTTAATATACAATGATATCATGGAGCATTTGCCTGACTCAACCATGTTTACCCAAATAGAAGAGGGTCAAACTGGACATGGATGCACTGCAATCTGACTGGGGGTTAAAGCCCTTGACCATGCCATTGTGACATTTTTCTGCTGCCTCCTAGAAATCTTATGAGATCAGATTATAATATGCTTTAGAAAGCACATACCACTTTTGTTTATTACAATGGCTGCTATTCACTCATGACTCCATATGTACTAGGAATTTCTCACAGTGTAAGAGAAGATATGTTCTCTGGTGTTGGTCACATCTTCACATGTTTAGGGAAAAGCTTCTTATTAGAGAACTACCCTCCCTTTTTTCCATTAAGTACTCAGGGTGTGTTGTGGGGTTTTTGTTGTTGTTGTTTATGGTTGAGTGCCAGAGACAAAAATCTTAGTCATTCTCTAGAAAGGACTCAATCAGAGAAGGACAAAACAGTGTCACCCACTTGTTACTGAAGGTAAAGAAAGTATCCCATTCCTTAAAGAAAGGGATTGAAGTGCTGGCTCTGGAGAAATACCCTGACTTCACCACAGCTCATCCCACTGCAGACACCTTCCTGTGACTGGCTCTTCTGCTTAGAGCTGTCCCCTCCGATAATGACCAGGTGAACGCTGGAGCTTACTCAGTCATGTTTGTGTCAGACATCACCATTCCACCATAGACATCTTTCTCATATGTAACTCATTCATTTTAATCTGTGTGCTAATTATTCCTAATCAACAGATGGGAAATAGACAAAGCAACTTTCTGTAGTCTCTAGTACTGAATAATATTTAAAAATCATTTAGACTTATTTTTGTTCAAATTTAGAGTTTCTTGTGGTAATTACTTTTTTTCTGTTTATAGGCTTAAACTAAAGTAATCAAGATCCAAAAGCTGTGTGTTCTATTAAAAAAGAAAAAGAAAAGAAAATCAAATGCCCTTTGAATACAGAAGTTGTTTCCATTGCTGTAGCAACCATCCTAAACTTAATACAATTACATTAGGAATCATTGCATTTTCTTATTGGTTACACGGCTGTGAACCAGCTTAGCTAATCAGTCTTGTCAGTGTTTGTTATTCAATAAAAGTGGATGGAGATGAACCACCATGGAGCTAGAGAAGTTGGGGACTGACCATCTCTGTATTTGTTATTCTCTCCATGATATCTCACTGTATGAGTTACCTTGAGATTCCTCAAAGCATTTTGGGAAGAGAGAATTGAAACTACCTACCTCGTGCTGCAGGGCTCCAGGGCTAGTGTTCAGGTACAAGCAAGACAAGCATTGAGTTGCCTTTCTGACTTATCCTCAGAAACCATGCAGAATCACTGCTACCACATTCTACCAGTGAGCGATGAGCCATAAATACTCCAAAATTAAATATATAAGACTTGAACTTGGAAGCAAAAGTATCAGTATTGTAGATGAACAGGCAGAAAAGAGGATAGAGTTGAGGCCATTTTCACAAAGATGTTATAGATAGCTCATCTTCTAGCTTACAACAAAACTGTGCTCACCTTCCCCAAAGACCCCTAAACACACAGACATAACATACACACACACACCCCACAGAGACAGACACACTACACACATACACACACCCCTATAGACATACAGACATACACACACCAAACACACACATATACCATACAGACATACACACACACACACACACACACACACACACACACACACACACACCATCTCTTTCAGCATTGGCTCCTGATGCTCATTGTCTATAGGAGGCTCAACGGCTCTCCTTAGGTGCATTACTTTAGGCAAGGCATCCAAGCACCATTCTTCTTCATTTGGATCTCTGTGAACCAATGAGACAGGTTGCCACAAACACAGGCTAACCACAATAGGCATTTCCAATAGGAAAAAGAAGAAAGTGTCATAGGTTCATGGCAGGCATTGTTCCATTCTGTTTCCAGTTCTATGTTCTAAGCCTTTTATATTTTGTAGTAGTCCATAAGGGCTTCCTAGCTTTCCAAAGGGTTTTGAAGTCTCACCAGAATTTTATCTTGAGCTTTAGGATTTTCTATCTGAGAGGCAGGAATGGACTGAAAGTCCTGCTGCACAGGAGGCCAGAGGGCTGCCTTATTGGGCCTAGCTAAGGGGAGTTTGGCTTTTTTTTCCTGGTGTTCAAAGATGTCATAAGCCTGTCTAGATTTAATGAGACAGGAAATAGTCTACACTTTTGATGGAGAATTTATGCTAAAAATCACTGTAAAGATCAAATAACCACTGTAACATGATCAAATGTTAAAACTAAACAGATATCAGTATTTAAATGTGCAGGAAATAACCTGGGAAGACTAGATTTTTATTCTTAAACATTCGCTTTTGCCAAAAGCAATTTCTGGAGCCTAGCTCTGGGGTTGCTTTTGAAAAGCTTAGGAGATTCATGATGACTGAAAGCATTTGCACTACTGTGAAAACTGTTGAGAAAGAACATCTTTACAGTGTTTCATTTTCCCTTGAATATTCTTTGATTTCAGGTTCTTACTTTGGCTATTTTATTGATATCCTTGGATCCCCAGCAGCAGAACAATCTACAGTGTTTTTCTTGGGCGTTTCTTCTGGTACAGTTATCTATGCAAATGGCAAATGAACAAATAGTTCTCTCAACCTCTCAGCATTTCAGTTAACCTATAAGCTAAACAAAGATATGTATAGAACCAGTGAAGTATATATTAGATTAAGTAGACAGGAAAATTTTCACCAAAACCTTTACTGTGGAGGCTGGAGAGAGAGCTTGGTCAAAAAAGTGTCTATCACGTAAGTGTGGAGGCATGAATCTATATCCACCATACCACATAAAAAGCCAAGCATTATGGCACATGCCTTTAATCTTGGGTGCTGGGTGACCTGCTGGTCTTGTTGATCAGTGAGTACTAGGTTCAGTGTCTCCAGAAGTTAAAGTAGAAGGGAAAACTAGCATAACTTCTGGCCTCCATAAACACATGCATGTAAGTGTACATGAATGCATACACATGTCTATAACGCATATCCAGACACAAAAATATCATGGTGTCTGTGGTCTATCATTCAGCACAGAGATGGACTGGGATTTCAGAAGGACAAATTTCTTGGACAAAATGTGACTAACTAGCCCTGTGTGACTTCATTAAAGCCTTTCCTTCATTTTAATATACTGAAATAAAAGAGACATTGAACTGTCATCAAGAAATACTTGGGGGCTAGAGAGATGGCTCAGAGGTTAAGAGCACTGACTGCTCTTCCAGAGGTCCTGAGTTCAATTCCCAGCAACCACATGGTGGCTCACAGCCATCTATGATGACATCTGGTACCCTCTTTTGTATACATAATAAATAAATCAATCTTTAAAAAAAAGAAATACTTGTTAAATATCTTCTATTTACAAAGTCTCCTTGTATAATTTAGTGGTAAAGAAGTTTTTAATTATGACTCAACTCTTAGTGAGACTAGCACCTACTTGAGCCATGCAATTTACTTGCAATGACATTTCTTAGACTATTGACTGTGAATTGATCTCTCTAGTGACCTTCTTCAGAGGGTCCCTGTTACTGACATGCTGGATCAGGATTCTCTTTCCCAACAAAATCTGCCAATGGACTCTTATGCTTATTATCTTTTACACTTTTCAATACTCCAGCTCACTCACCAAGCCAACACTAACTGAACATACCTAATTAAAGTGAATTTTGTGTTAAATTGACAGTTATTTCCTCTTGGAAGGGCAGTTTGACTATAGAGAAGAGCAAACTGACTTCAGTGTGTAGCAGGATTCAAGAGGAAAGTGTGTGAAATCTCTGGATGGCTGAATATTATACTAAAGAATGTAAAGCATTTTAAATGTCACTCATGTAGGTATTTGTTTTTGTTTTTTCACATTCTCAACATTTCCACCTAGAATTGTCTTTCCATATGTATCAGGTTCTGATGTACTTCTGAGTCATAACCAAGTCAGGTTCTGATCTATGTCTGAGGTCATAGCCAAGTCAAGAAAGAAAAGATTTTCTATTAAGCAAACACCAAAGTTCAAGAGTTTATTTTTGTAAAGAAAGTGGTTTTATAATTCATATTTTCATCTGTCATTTTTCTGTTTTGTGCTTGAGAAGATTTGAAATACATATGTACAAATGCCTTCCTTCAAAGTATTGTCTTTGACAGTACTTCTTGGATTAGATCAATGTGACAATATTTTACACTGTAGTTATTGATTTTCATAGCTTATTTCAATCCTAACATTTAAAATAGTGGTTCTCAACATGTGCATTGTTACCCACTTGGGGGTCAAATGGCCCTTTCACAGGGTCATATATCAGATATCCTGCATATCAGATATTTATGATACTATTCATAACATTAGCAAAATTACACTTATGAAGTAGCAACAAAAATAATTTTATGATTGGGAATCACCAACATGAGGAACTGTGTTAAAGGGTCCCAGCATCAGGAAGGTTGAGGAACACTTCTCTGAAGGGAGACAGTATTCCTCTTAGGATTAGAGTTTGGACATAAAATTCTTCCTGTTTATATTTCTCCTGTGTGTACATTGTCTTGAGTAGGGAAGCAACAATAATATTTTTTTAAAAATAGTTTTAAGTTCAAAGAATTAAGTCCAGAGTTTTCTCTTCTTATGTCCAGAAATCTCTGTATTTAGACATCAAGATTTACTATTACTGTATTGTTGTTTTTAGTTATTTTACATGTTTAGTTATTTGTCGATCTTTTCCAAACCACCTAAGTATAAATCTGGTTAGTCATTACTTAGATTTTGGTCAGAAAGAAATGTACATTTGAGATTTAGGAATTATTATAATAGTACTATTACTAGCAGTGATATCTTTTCTAGCTTATCACTAAGTGTCTTATCTGCTCTTTATAAGATTACAGACACACCAGCAGCCATATTTCAAGATAAAGAAAATGAGTAACTTTCCAAGTTGATAACAAAATGGTAACATTCCTGAAAGCTGAGCTCAGAATTATCATGTACTAGATGTACCCCCAGTAACCACAGTGGTATACATCAGTGTTCTTCAATGGAGGAGAATGTGCTCTTTCCTACAGTGGACACTTGGGAGCTTGCTATTGGTACCTAGAGTTAGATATCAGGGTAAACACTTTATGGTTGGAGTGCATTTATTCTTAGCAAAGAATTATCCAAGTGTGAAATGAGCACAACACCAATGCTAAGAGAACCCGAGGACAAGAATCTAAACCAAAGTTTTATTAAAGTCATATCAAAAAACCCATAAACAGCAAAAGTTAAAGAAATTTATAAATTTAAGAGCTTACTTAAAATTATTGTTTGTGTGTGTGTGTGTGTGTGTGTGTGTGTGTGTGTGTGTGTGTGTAAGTATGCAGACCATGTGTGCCCATGGAAGTCAGAGGACAATCTATGAGAGTTGGCTCTTTCATTGTATCATGTAGGGCTCAGGGATCAAACTCAGGTAGACCTTTTGACAGGAGCTGCCTTTCCCCACTGATCCATCTTGACAGTCAGGGACCCACATCTTTTATGACAACCATACATGCTTCAATTGTCATAATTTTTTCAACTAGAAAGTTATTATTTTTCCCTTTGTTTGTGTGTTTCTAGGATTTTCTATACTTACATAAAATATATAATATAATAATATATAATGGTATCATATATAATCAAAAGGTCTCAGTCAACTTATTCTTTTACTTCAAACTTTCTGGCCCATATGAAAACTGCCCATAATGAAAGAATATGAGAAACAGTCAATGTAGAGTCATACAAATATATTGACAAGTAGCTGCCATTTCTCATTGTGAGGTGACAGGGCTTTGACATTTTGACTTTGTCTCCTTTCAAGATTGGCCAGAGTTCTCCAACATTTCTGGTAAACAACTCGTCCACTATTTTATAAAAAGTCTTTTTTTCAAAACCCAGTCTACCTTTTATCAAATTTAGTTATTTTGTTGTTTTATAATAACTTCTTTTTTGTTTTATTATTATTATTATTATTATTATTGTTATTATGAACAAAGAAGTCACACTTTCTATCCTTGTATATCCTTATTCAAGGACCCTTCCCCCTCCCGACACATCAGTTTATTCTCTCTTCTCCACAACTCCCCATCCCCTCCCTGGGCAGGCAGCAGGCAGTCCCATGGTCCCACTGTCCCAATATTGCTTAGTTAAGTCTCTACTCCTGGCAGATCCAGTTTTCTCCGCCCAACCTCAAGACTGAGTCAGGTGTTCCTCTAGGGGGAGTGGGATTATATCATGAAAGAGACCTTGATTCTTGGTCAGAAGTGTTATTTCCAGCTATAATACACCAGCAGAAGTGGTATTTCCAGCTATAATACGCCAGCAGGATAAAAATTTTCAAGGATTCAAAAATAGTAGCAGGAGCAAATAGTGGTATTTAGAGAAACCCAGGAAACACCACCATTGAGATAAATAAGCTTCAAAGGTTGTCAGTCATCGGGGCACTTAAAATTCACATCATGTGAGTTTGATTGGATGTCTCCAAATTTCCCCTTTAAGCCTGAGTAGAAAGGAACTCTAGATGAGACTCTCACCTACCAAATGAGTAGTTTCTCAATAGAAACTCATGCTGCTGTCTTGATGCAGAAGGATTCCAGTCAACTGAAAGCAAAAGATCTCCACTGCATTGGCACTCACCTTCTGCTCCGCTGATCATCAGGAAAGTCTGGGAATGTTTCTGATGCTCCAATTGTCACGCTGAATCTTCTACTGGATCTTTAGCACCATCCATTCATAAAAAAGCCTGTTCCTGACTTTTTTTTTAATTTTACCCAGTAGTTTATCAGTGTGAAAACCTACTGTAATCTCTACAAATACAATATACATAAAAGTAGTAAAAATCAATGTGAACCTATGGTTGCATAGGTCTTTGGGGTATTTTAAGAGATTCTTGTAAAAAACAAAACAAAACATGCTTTATGGTATCTCAAAGTCCCTTGATACATCTATTTAAAAAAAAGTAACTTTTTAAATGTGGCATTACAGTATTTCAGAAACTAAGGAGTTATACAAAATACTTTAACTAAATATGATGTAGAAGACAAACATGTGAGTTTTTTAATAACATTAAAATTTTATAATAAAAAGTTCTATGTAAATTAAAATATTGCTAAGATGGGAAACATAAAAGACATCATAACACATCTGAAACCCTAACAGTGGTGTCAGAGTATAAATGTGGAAAGTGAAAAAATGGACATATTATGTTTCAGCAGTTAGCAGGGAGTCTTAAATCATCACATGTAAAAATAATGTTTGTGTACCTTGGACCAGCACCTTGGAGCCCATTCCCTCCAGAGGAACATCTGACCCAGTCTTGATGTTGGGGTGAGGAAAGTGGATCTGCCTGGAGTGGATGCTGAACTAAGCCACCTTGGGACCTTGGGATCTCCTGCCCTTGCTAGGGAGGAGATAAAGTGATAGGGAGAAGAGAGAGTGATTGGGAGAGGTGAGAGGGGGAAGGGAGTTTGAAGGAAGGAATACATGGATAAAAATATGACTTTATTCATAATTTAAAAAAATAATAATGTTTGTGTAGTAATTGAATATATAGGACTAAGGCAGGAAGTGGATAATAAGACTGGTGTGTAGTTTATCATGTGTGATAGGACCCTGCCTAACAATTTTATTTAGGATTGAAATGGGAATGGAGAAACATAAAACACCATTTCCAAAGAAAGGATTTTTGAAAAGCAATGATAATGAAACATTTTCTCTTTCTAAAAATTTTTTTCTTCCCCAAATCACTAACAGCTGCAGTATATTCTGACTAATTACAAGTGAATCATAAGGAACACAGCGTGATAGGAACCGTAAGTGCTATCAGGATGGTGCATGTTGATTTTAAACCCTGATGCTCTGTGTAATTCGTGTTTTATTAACACTTGGGTCATTAATTTTTAAAAGACTTTATTTTTTAAAAGAAGTTTTAGTTTTATAGCAAAATAGAACATAAGATACAGAAATTTTCATGTCCCCTATCCTGTGCATAGGAATAGTCTCCCTATTGTTAATATCTTACCAGTGAAGAAGTACAGTTGCTATAACTATTGAACCTACACAGAAACTATTAGAACTCAAAGGCCACAATGTATCCTGGAATTCTTGTTTTAGAGTCTACCCTTTTTGAAAATATTTAAGTGTCAAGTATTCAAGATTGTAATGTCCTACAGAACACCTTCACTGCCGCCAAATTCTCAGTGCATTGTGCATTACTCATTACGATGGTTAGCATTGTCAGCTTGACAGGATCTAGAGTCATGTGGGATACAGGCCTCTAGGTAGGCTTGTCTTGAGTGTCAACAGGAATCCTGGACTGTAGGACATAGAGAAAGTGAGCACTGGGAAGTATTGTTTGTTCTCTGCTGACTGGTTCAATGACTATGTCCTCACTGTGATGGTCCGTATCTTGAACCATGAGCCCAAAGAAACCCTTTCTGCTGAAAGTCACAATGTTTTACTAGGACATTTTATGATAGCAACAAGAAAAGAAATGAAGACACCCATGTCATCATCTTCAAATATATAATGCTAGATTAATTTAAGTCTTTTACTTGCTACAGTACTTAACACATCTTTAGCACTATGCCAAATTTTAGTAGATGGCAAAGGCTTAATTATTGGTTCAGGTGCCACTCATGAACAGTATATTGTTACTTACTGATGGAATTTGTGTATACATTATCAACAGAAAGAAAAATGTTTTTAAGGAAAATTTTCCTTCATAATAACAAGGGTTTGCTATTTTCAGGGAGCAGTTTAGCAACAAAAATCTGTTCTTTATATACAAAATTGCAAGACTGAAGTTTTGAAAAAGAGCTTAGCAGTTGAGAAAAATTATATTAGGTTTCTTCAAAGATATAAAAGAAGGAAAACAATCTAGGATGAAAAAAGTAGAAAAATGGGCACATAGGTATATGGAGGGAAGTAGAAATTGGTGGATGGAGAGGTCATTTCAGTGAATTATTTCATTGGACAATTATTGCAACTGTGGAAGCAAGTAAGTTTGTGTTTTGTGGGTCAGGCCAGAAGGCTGGAAATTCCAGGAAGACTGATGTTATAGCTGGCTAGCCCTCATGGGATTACAGCCTCACAGCCTTTGCACTTAAATAAGGTTCATCACCATCTTTGCGGGTAATAAATTTATTGCATTTCTGTCGAGTGAATGAATATTCAGCATTCCAAAAGTACTGACAGACAAACATCTAGACTGGTGGTTGATCAAAAACTGTGCACCATTACATAAACAACTTTCTCCACAGTCACATATACAGAGACATAAATGGACTTACCTATTAACATATTAACAATTAGTTTAACTCATTCTAAGCATCCCCTTTTCAGATACAGATATTCTCTTGATTCTTATTCCTTAAACTAAATATACACAGGGATCTTCAGAGCTGAGGGAGTAAGAAACCCTTCCAGCTACTCCCTGCCATCAAGGCATCACCATGACTGTGGTTCCCTACAAGATCAATCTTATGAGTAATTGTATGGAAACAACACACTGTGCAATGGTATCCAAGTAGTATTGCTGTTTTAAAAAGGATAAGTAGAGTTAAAGCCTGAAAAGCAACCCAAAGCTTTACATGGAGATGATGCCATACAGAATCTATGTGCCATGTAGAGTGAGCTAACCCATGAAATAAACAAACAATTTGACAAAGAATTTCATCCACTATTACCTTGGTACCCAAAACCAATGAATATATTACATAAACAAAGGCAATACAAGATGCTAAAGCCTGGTCTTTTGTCACTTAAAAATTCTATCTTTGCACCTGAAAGGATGAACTTTTTTAGTTCATCTAAGTACTAATAAGTCTCTACTTCAGCCTTAGAATTGTGTATAGTCTATAGCTCCATATTTCCTTACACTATCTTCAGTTTCTCCACCAAGATTCAGATGAAGTAGAGTCATTTTTGGATAACAGTAAAATATTATGACACTATGATATCTTGGCTTCAGTTCCAGAAAGCAATTAAATTTCAAGTCTGTAAATTTTTAACTATATAGTTAAAGTAATAATTCATTTTTACACTAAAACTAGTATGTGTGGCAAAACTGAGCAGAAAAGGAGTCAGGAAGATTTGAAGAAGCAGAGGAACAGGGAATTTGCTGCGGGATTGTCTTTTCCTGGCAAAGTTAGAACATTAGATATAGTCCACTCTTAAAAACTAATATATAATGTGGATGGCATGTACATAATTCTCATACTGAAAGTTTAAATCTCTATGAACATAAAAGACACAGATTTGGCTTCAAAATACTTTAGATCTATAGTTGGTTAAACCTAATGATGCAGCACTAGAGAGTATGATGAATACACCGTGGTCAGTGCCCTGTACAGTTCATCTGTTCTTTTAACAGTAATTGTAATCATAAAGGTAGCTCTCACTTCCTCTTAGGGCTTCACAGTGCTTCCCTGGATGAGAGTCATTCTTCCATTGTTGCTGTTGATGGACTCTTGTTTTTCTTTCAGCCTTTTACTGCAATGAATTACCTTGTGTATGTTGATTTGAATTTGTGGAGGTACATCTCTAGAAAGATATCTGGAAATAGGGTTCCTGGGTCAAATAAAGATGTAAATGTGTGCATTTGTGTTTGCACGTATGTGAGTGTGCTCCCTCTGAGAAGGTTGTACCATTTTGCATTCCCAACATTAATGGATAGCTCACAGAGTTGCCTAAAGTATTTGTAATATGTACTATTCAGATAAGTGTATTTTTGTTTTATTTCTTATGAATGAGGTTTAGTGAACTTTTATGGTCTATCTCTCTCATCAGATGTTTTTTTCACTTTCTGTTAGAGTTTTGAAATTTCCATTGCTTAAATCTCTGTCTCCATCTCTGTCTGTCTCTGTGTGTGTGTGTGTGTGTGTGTGTGTGTGTGTGTGTGTGTGTGTGTGAGAGAGAGAGAGAGAGAGAGAGAGAGAGATCACATATGTGAGAGCATGCACGTAGTTATTATGGAGATCCGAGATTAATCTGAGATGTTTTTCCTCCGGAGCCCTCCACTTCTCTGCGAAAAACTGTCTCTTTAACCCAGAGCTTACCGAGTAGGCTGAGCTGGTTGAACAGAGTCCCCCAGTGACCTGCCGCTCTCCTCTGTGACTTGTCAAGAGTAGACTCTTCTGATCAACATGCTCCTGTTGATGAGCAATATTGTGTGCTCCTGGGAAGAGTAGGAGAATCCTCAACAAAGCATGCATATATTTTTTTCAAGAATAGAAATCCTGTCCTGCTTATTAAATATATTCTATAGTGTTGACATGATAGGAAATTATTTGAAAATGGTACACACATACAATTCAAAGTATGAGGAAACATTTCCTAATCTTGAATAGGAAGAGGCAGTGTCCATGGAGAGAAGTTTATGTATACCATTATATAATAAATGTATGTGTGTCTTCTCTTCCCATCACCCTTTGTCTTTACCAATAAATACACACTTCCCTGGGTTCATACATTTGTAAAACATGTTCATCATTATGTAATGCGTATATAATATCTATCCTATAAAAACAATCTCCTCAGGCTGTCCCATACCTTAGTGGAAGTTCCAAATAGGCAATACTTGAAGACAAATTTCAGTTTATAAATAAGTGAGTAGAATGTTCATTTGGGCCCCAAAATTAGCTCCTACGCTCTAATTTTGCAGGAAGGGTCTTGTATAGAACTGCCTCATTTTTGACATATATACATATACATGTGTGTATAAAATACATTTATCTGAAGTGTGTGTTTCAGCATGTGCATGTATCCCGTCCTTCTGTCCAAAACAAGTACTTTCCAGCTAAGTTCAGTCATCTGGGATGAATGTGTCTCCCACTTACATAAAATCAACTTTCCCACAGTTGTGCCCACTATGGGCTGGAGTGATGTCTTTGCATTCCCTATTTGGTGTGAACGCTTCATGAACAGGGCATCTGGCATTATTCTATGGAAATTGAAGCTGAAGAGCAAATCAGGGTTTTGTGTGGCCTGAAGGGCATATGGTTTGGGGGATTCTCTTTAGCAAAGAGGTGCTAGGAGGTGCTGGTGCTGAGAGGCTGAAAGGCTGGTGGTGGTGAACTTTGTGATCAGTACATCTCTCTGGAATGGAACATTTTAATTTAAATCTCAGCAGCCTGCTGTCTTTATCACCTCAAATTTTAGCTTGTTAAATACTGTGTTGTGTGTGCTGTTTATTTCTCTTGGCTTCAAGTTATTTGCAAATCATCTATAACTGTTTAAGTCAGTGTCACAGTGATGAACAAATGGATTCAAGACTTTACCGGATCAATCTTATTGAAATGTTTGTTACCAAGGGAAGGAACCCTTTCCTTCTTTTCCTGGCTAGCTTCTGTCTTCCTTTGAACAAACAATGAAAGAAACCCTTCTTGTCCTACTATTTTTCAACTTAAAGTGGAAATTAGTAAATCTACTACTTAGTAAGATTAGTAAGGAACTACTTAGGAAATAGCTACAGAAAGAAAGGGTTCTTTTATCTGCATTTTCCATCATGAGATGGAAAATTCATTTAATCTTTGCAAAACACTTGATGATTTAAACCATATTCATAACACTTTTCTAGGTTCTAATAATATTCAGACATCACTGAGATGTGTGATTTGATCCTAATGGAAATCATAATTATTTAATCTGAGATCAACTTGCTTTGGCTATGTGTCTCACAATTCCTTAATTAAGTAATCAAATATGAGTAAAATAGCAAGGACATCTTGGGAGTTAATTATTCTTATACTCCTAGTCCCCTACTGTGATAAAATAATCTTCTAAAGGTTATTTTTCACAGGAGAAAATATTTTAAAATTACAAGACAAATTAATTGATACTATTAAGATGTGTCTATAAAAATTATCCTAAAGCTAGTTTGATGAAGAATGCATATTTAAAGATAGAATTTCAAGTGTCTAGAATGGACATGGTGGTATATGACTATAATTCCAGCACTCCGGAAGTAGAGGCAGGAGGTTTGCCACAAGTTCAAGGCCAGTCGGTTTAAATAGTGAGACCCACACTATCTGAAAAAAATCTTTTATTTTCATTAATGTGTGGTATAGTATACAAGACCATAGTTAAAATGTCAAGTTTCTTATTAATGTCAAGTTCAAAGTTTCAATGTAACTTTGAATTTGATGTGTAGAGTTCTCTATATGAGCCTTATGAATTTAAGGGACTCTTAACTTTCTTGTATTTATTACAACTGACTTTGACATGAAGAATTCAGATTCTTTTTTTGTTTGTTGATTGGCTTTGATTTTGTGAGTCAAGGTCTGTCTTTGTAGTCCTGGCTGTCCAGGAACTCCCAATGCAGACCAGATCCAGTTGGTTCTGTCTCCCAATGCCGGGACTAAAGGCCTGCATCACCTCACCATGCCTGGCCCATAAACTCAGATTCTTAATCATACTTGCTGACCTATCACTTATTGCCTTAGGCAAGGGCTTACCTGACTTACCTGTGATAAAAGGACAACCTTGAGGGTTACTAGAATGATTATGGGATTAAATAATGTATGATATGATGACATATAATAGCGTCACCCAGCAGAAAGACTGTCAGGTAATTAGGGACTCATCCAATGTCAGAAATGATTATTATGTTTACTTGTTTTAGTTTATAGTTGTAGATAAAATTTCTAAGGTTAATCAAGTGTCCTCCAATTTTGAACATATGCATACATTCTAGCAATATGCTATTTTGGTGAACTATATAGTCAGCATCCTTATGGAGCTTAGAGTATTGCTTACAGTGCTACCCATGGTTGGGATTTTTCCATAGCCATACATATTTATATTATTTTTATTAAATGTTTAATTATTATGTTTCATACAAAGTGTGTGTGTATATATGTACATGTACATATAGTGTCACTACTTTTTCTTGATACATAGAGGCTTTATGTGTTAATATAAGTACTTAATCATCATCTTGCTTATTTACATGACTATAAAGGAAGATACAAAACAATTTTAATTGTCCTCTGAAGTTTAATATATTAAGATGTTTAGTATTTCTGCCACCCACATGCTCTGCTACAAAGCAAAAGCAAACCACTAATTGTTTCAATGAATGAATGATTTTACAAATCTTAATGATAAGAAAGTTCTTTACAGATATTCAAATGCAGTCATTCAGACATAAAAACAATTTGATAATTTTCTCAAAGCTAAGTTTGAACCAAGATATATTGATGATATATTGACTAGTCACAGACTAGCTAACTAAATATATTGACTAGTAGTAAGAACAGTGCCAAGTGACTCATCCAAAACCGTACACCTGTCTGTACCATTAACCTTTTCCACTTTTAAGATTTGGGCTCCAGGTTACATTATTAGCTTCCCCAAGAGCCCTTGTGCTCCCCTTGGCAACTTCTTTTAGCTGATGCAGTACAGTATATCACAGGAGGAATTGATTACTGAAGTGTTTGGAATAACAAACTATTTTGGAATTCAAAAATGGTGTCTTTCTATTAGCTTCATAAGAAGCACCCCCAAGGTGCTAGAGAGATGGCTCAGGGGTTAGAAGCAATGGCTGTTATTTCAAAGGGTTCAACTCCCAGCAACTACATGGCAGCTCATAACTTTCCATAAGTCCCATTCACACCAATGCACATTAAATAAAGTTAAATAAATTGTTTTTTAAAAAAGAAGCAAGGCAATACTTGCTTTCTCTGCTTTTCCTGTGACAAATCGTATAATCTTGGGGTTGCTGGCAATGAAGGATATTTCTTACAGCCTTGCCAGTTAGGTAGACTCTGCTGGATCAGCATAGACCTAACCTTGATTGGATCAATCTTATCTTACATATATTTTCACTTAGAGACCCAGCTTTTAGGAAGCTGCTCCATAGGACATTGTGGCCGGGACACAATGTCAATAGGAATGTAGTATAATCTGCCTCTAACAGCCTCTCTTTGGATCACCACACTGATCCTTCCGTACTATCTACTAGCCAAAGAAAGTGACAAGGTCAATCCCCAAATCAGTGGCCATACGATTATACTTCATCCACAGGAACACCATGCTAAAGGCTGAGATGGGAGATCAGGAGCACATAATGCGATCTTTTATAATATATTATTTAGTAGAAGACATTAAACCCTCAAACATCCCAAGTCACTCAGCTTATTAGACTGTCTCAGGTTACAGATGAGAATCATACAATTTTTAGCACTTTTGGAGATAAAAGGGACTTTGAGGAGTCTATAATCGATTGTTTCATTTTTCAAATAAGTGTGACCTAAAATCATTGAGTGACTGTTACCCATGATTAGATTCTGTTAGTGTCAAAAATGGGTGTGAAGGCCAGCTTACCTTTCTCTGCAATTAATGCATTACTTTTTTCTACTAGTTAATTAAATATTCTAGACTAGATGTTCTCTGAGAAGTTTTTTAAAAATAGAAAAATTCCAATGCACAGTAGCAGAAGTTCATTGAAGCTCCTTTATCAGCCTGGAAATATATAATCATTCAAATTCAGTTCCACCAAAATTAATTGACCATTTAAAGTGACTCAGCTTCTCCTTGAAGTTCTACAAGTAAAAAATTAACACTTAACCCAAACCTCTGAAAGAACAGAAAAACAAGATTGAAAAAGTACAATTTGTATTTTTATGACTAGCAGGTTATATGAAATAAAATTTATTAAAAACAGTTCACATAAACATTAAGTACCATAGTATATGAAATAAATACATGAAAAACAGAGGGTCTGTTAATTATTTACTGGTATTTGAAAAGTTGGGTTTTTTTTTGAGACTTAATTTAGCCAAAATGGTCAATAAAATCACATTGCTCATTCTCACTTCAGAAAATAAGAAGTAACTGTGTAAATACATACAATATTTGCTGATGCCATTAAATTGATTATATATGAAGAAATAATTCTCTCTAAAATTTTTATCTCTTTTAACAATAAGATCATTTCCAGAGAAGTTTAGTTTTCCAATAGAAGAATAATTATAACATTTTAAGCTTAATTTTTTTTTTATATTTTTGGTATGCTTGATTACAAATACTTTTTGAGTCTTCTTAAAAGTAATTCTCTAAGTCACCTGATAAGCAAATGGTATACCCACTGAAGATAGCATGTTAGATTGACCACTTGTATAGCACTCTAGGTTAGGTACCTGTAGCAGGCTTCCATGGCACACCAGACCCCAAATCATGACACAGAGACTTATTAATTATGAATGCTCAGCCTTGGCTTAGGTTTGTTTCTAGCTAGTTTTTTTAAACTCAGATTAACCATTTCTATCCATCTACATGCTGCTCTGAGGCTCATTTACCTCATCTACATGCTGTCCATCCTGCTTTCCTGCATCTTCCATGTCTGACGGACTATCTTGTGGCAGGCTGGCCCCTGGCTGGCTGACTCACATTTCTCTCTGCTGACCAGCTCTGCCTATCCCTTCTCTGCCTAGCTATTGGCTGTTCAGCTTTTTATTAGATCAATCAGGTGCCTTAGGTAGGCAAGATAAAAACAGTAACACATGTTTACATATTGAAATACATGTAGCATACATAAAAACAACACATTTTTACACAGTTAAACCAACACAGCACCAACAAATGCAACTTATCTTTACATAGTTATACAATCTTTCTGCAACACAAACAAATACAACATGTCTTTACATAGTTAAACAATTATTCTATTCCATAATAGATGCCTTTAGAAGATAAATATATGGATACAGGAATTATTAGCATGTGTGTGAGGGATTGATATAAGACATGGAAGTGTCAGATTAGTTTATAAGCAATGCCTGAATTATAAAGGGAATCCAGAAAGCTAGACAGTATTTTCTTTCTTATTTTTATATAATATTTTATTAATTCTTTGGAAACTTCATGCTGTATTTTAATCTTAATTGTTTTCAACTTCTCCCCCTAGCTCCTCTCAGCTCCCATTCTCTTTTCTATTTAAGATAATTTATATGCTGTCCACACATGCTTATAGGTATGGAGCCATTCACTGGAGCATGGTCTACATACCTGGTACCACACCAATCTAGAAAACCATTCTCCCTATCATAGAAGCCATCATCTGTGAAGAACTTCACAGTAAAGAATGGGGAATCTTGGGCATCTCCCTGATCCATGCTAGAATGTTGGCTGGTTTGATCTTATACAGACCTTGTCAAGCACACACACCTGTTGTGAGTTCATGAATGCCACTTTGGTACTGTCATGTCCAGAAGATGACATGTTGTCCAGTCCTCCATGACCTCTGCCTCTTATTCTCTTTCTGTCCTCTCTTGTTCCTTGAGCTTTAGTGGGCTGAGGAATGGTGTTAATGTTCCCTGTGTGGCTTAGCACTCCATGAATACTTATTCTCTGCAAAGGGATTAGCTGTGAGTTTTTGCATTAACCACCATCCACTGAACAAAGAAACTTTTCTAATGATGTCTGAGAGCAGCACTAGTGTATGGATATAGGAATATGGGTTTAGAGGACACTTTGCTAGATTGCCCATTTAGCAAAATAATTATAGTAGGTTCACCCCCTGGAGTCCATGAAGTCCCAACCATGGGCTCTTAGAGAGATTTACCAAAAACCAAACATACGCAAGTGCCAAGCGTCTGTTTCTTCCTCTGGAGTAGGCTTTCAATCCAATATAAAGCAGCTTATTACCCCCATAACATTCATTTCTGTACTGCATTCATAAGGCTAACATTGTGATTTACAGGTTTCACTGCTGGTAATGCTATCAATGACTTTTCCATCTGGTACTATGAAAGCTAACCAGCAAAAAAGAAACTTTTTGATCAATGCTAACTTGATTTTTCCATGTCCTGTGACTAAAGTATATGGTGTCTTCAGTAATAGGGACTTACCATCAAGTTTAGTGGGTACCATGAGCAGGAACAACAGCCAGTATTACTTGGAGCTTTTTTTTTTCCCAAGACATCCTAGCCAACAACTCAAGGGAGGGTATCCCACATCTGGCACTGGCCTTTTCATTTGGCAACTTATATCTTCTAGAAGGAACATTGTTGCTTGTATAGCATAACTCCAATTAAACTGCCTTATGTGAATATAAACATATACATATACAACTAAGGAAGCTTGTAGGATGGGTGTCCATACAGCTTACCCACATCCTTAGTGTCCGTTATCTATCTCCCATCCCTCTTCTCCTCACTCTCCATACTCTTCCCAACTTAAACCTTGTGGTAATTAGTTTCTGCACCCCCCCAAGGTCCAGACCTGCTAGCAGCTGCTTAGCCCCTTAAAATGATTTAGATACTTATATTATTTACATGCTGTTTGACCTATAGCTTAGGCATATTCCTTACTAGCTCTCACAACTTAATCATTTCTATTAATCTAAGTCTTGCCACATGGTCCATGGCTTATCTGTGTTCTTTACATCTTCTTCTCTCAGCAGCAGTTCACAGCATCTCTCTTTGACTCTGCCCTCCTTCCCCTTTATCTATGTTTGGATTTCCCACTTGATTCTAAGATGCCTTGACAGAGGCCAAAACAGTTCCTTTATTAACCAGTAATATTCACAGCATAAAGAAAGACATCCCACAAAACCTCTCTTTCAAGATAATTGGTGCTTAATTGGTAGCCTCTAAACCAAACCAGGAACTGAGATTACCAAAGCAACTTGAAAAGATAAGTGGATAAGATATATGTAGAAAACTCTTTTTTTAAAAAAAAGAGCAGCTATTTGAGGATGAAGAGATGGAGATATGGCTCAGTGGCTAAGCACACTTACTATTCTTCCTAAGGTCTTGGTTTCCAGAACCTAAGTCAAGTGGCTCATAACCACATTTAACTCCAGCTTCAGAGAATCAGTAAACATGCTCATCTGCCTTTCACAGGCATCTGAATAGACATATGGATAATAAATTTAATACTTATAATATCTTACAGACAGACAGGCACACACACACACACAAATTGAGCTTTTTGCCTGGCCTATGTCCCTTCGTGCCTCATACCCTTTAGATTGTAGTTTTAGTTTTAGAATGGGTTTTTCCTATACCACTAAGTCTGAAGTAATGGCTGCATATAGCACTCCGAACTTGATCTATAATAACATTCCCATAACAGGATTATCTGCTTGCTTATCTAGTGCCTCTTATGTTCATTTAGAAGCTATGTCAGTTCTCATGCATGTTTAGAAAGTACTTAATTAAACTCTGACTGTGCACTGGTCATGGAAACTGACCAAATTCCTGGCTATGGCTAGGTATCCCACATATATGTTGATTGATTAAAATGTAATGGAGGAGTTCTCTCTTTCTCTGTCTCTCTCTGTCTCTCTCTCTTTCTCTGTCTCTCTCTTCTTTTTCTCTTTTCTTCCTTTATCCCTCCTTCTCTCCCTACCTCAGGTATGTGGTGTGTGTATGTTTGCATGTATGGTAGGAATGAGGAGTTCTTCTATAATTACAATGTATTAAATTTACTGTATTAAAAACTGATGTAGTCCCTGGATATAATCCCTATTCTTGGCACACTGAAGTGGGACAATCATGAGTCTGAGTCTAGCATGAACTGTAGCCGGTCTCAAAATCAAAAATAAAACTGCTATTCAAGTAGAATTTAGAAACCTACTAAATCTAAGAGAATCCAAAGACTCTGCTACAGATGAACACATAATAAATTAACATATCATTGAAATTGTGGTGATGGGAAAGTGTAGAAATGTATGGATTTTAATAGACTTCAAGAACTCTAACTCAATATGAAAAGGTAATAGTTTTATTGTATACATAATATACATGTCAAAGGAAGAATAAATTATCAGGCAAATACTATTGAGAATACCTACTACTTTCAGAGAGTAAAACAAATTCTATTAGATCATGAGCCAAGTTCAAAGTATCATTTTGGTTTCCACATGGTGAAAGGCTTCTAATAAGATATAGTTCATCTCAAGGAAGAGACAAACTACATGAAAGTGTAATTGTGTGAATGAAGAGCCGCATCTGAAAAATGAAAAGGCAGCTGCACTCAGCTACTTAGCAAATAGTTACTCTTCACTCATTTAGCATAAAATCACTCTCAAGAAGAGAAAACAAACCTGTCAGAAGAAAATTGTCAAGGAAGATGAGAATCTGAAGAATATATTCAATTGGAAAACCATGCTCCACTTGACTAAATATAGTGTATTTGGGTATTACAATATTGTAAATTTGAATGTTAAAATATTATAAATGTAGTGTATTTGAATATTACAATGTTGTAAATGTATTGTGTTTGAATAAAATACAAACTGGCCCAGTAATACAGTCTCATATATTGTTATGCCTGGGAAGCATTATGTTGTAGCATCTAGTACCTAGTGTTGTCAGGCAAGAGGAGCATCCTGTCAAGTACTATGGTTAGAAAACAAATCCTAATTTCTGGAATATGCTAAGATCTTGAAAGCATCAAAATTCTTTAAAATGCTTGCTCTTATTTACAAAGTTCATACATAGGGATTCATCCTGTCAATTTGAAGTTGCTTTAGACATTGAGGGATTCTATGTTGTATATTTCTCTACTGTGGTGCTGGAGACCGGGGCCCCTTGCATTCAGGACGAGCACTCTACCACTGGGCTAGACCTAACTCTCCATATAATTTACTAAATAAATATTTAATTCCAATTGTGAGTAAAAGACTATGTTAGGCATAGGGATGTAAGAACAAAGAAACAGTGAGGCACTCACCTCTCAGCAAGCACACAAAAGAAGATGGCAGCTAATACTTAACAATTTGAGTTTTTAAGAGTCTTACTAAGGGGTTTTCCTATAGCAAAGTATTTTTTTTTCTTTAGTATCCAGGAGAGGGAGGCAGCATTATGATTTCTTTGGGTTCCTGGTTTTTCTCAAGGTTATTTAGCCCATTGCATAATAATATTCACCATAGTGCGGGTGTACAGCTAATGCACAGTATATAATTTAAAATGATAAAAAAATTGTCCAATAGAAGTAAAAACTTGAAAAAGTTAAACTGCATTTAAGTGAATGTTATCATCATAAAAATGAGCTTCTATAAAATGTTAATGTCATAGAAAATATAATATTACTAAGTAGTACAAATGTCAGTGTATATAAATAAACCCATTTTTATTATTGAAATATAAATAAATATGTGTGATTTACCTACTTATTTGTACATAAATATATTTATATTCTTTTAACATTTACATCCTTTACTTGATTCCAAGTTAATGAGGTGGTTTGTAGTTGATTTTTTATTTGACATTTACTCTGATAGCCTCTAGACCTAGCTATGGCTGTTTTTAAGTAAGTTTTAATTGAATGAATGAATGAGAAAAGTATTTTTTTTTAGTTTATTAAGAAAAAAGTCTTCTTTTCATTAATCCCCCTGCTCGCCCTCCCTTCCCTCCTCCCAATCCCTCCCAGTTAGTCTTCAGCCTCTCCCCCACCCACATACACACCATCTTCTCCCCCAAAAGGGCTAGAAGTCCCAAGGTGGGTCAGCTCAGCCTGGCGCATCCACTCCAGACAAGTCAGATCCCAGTATCTCATCCCAGTATCAAGACTGGGTCAGGCACTCCTCTTCAGGGAATCAGCTCCACACACAAGAAGACTGTCTGATCCCACCCTTCAAGGTTCCACATACTGCCAATGCCAGTCAACAGTCGCCTACCCTTGGAGTGCCTAGCTCCTTTTCCCAATGGTTCCCCAGTGGCTGTTCTTGATTCAGTGAGCTCCTCAGAGCTCCAGTCAGCCATTTCTGTGGAACTCCTCCTCATATTCCCTATCCCCTAATAGATAGCAACCACCCTTATTCTGTGGTTTCAATTTCAGATTCAAAAATATTAGATGCAAGTTTCTAGAAAACAATAAATTCCAAGTTTTAAATTGTGTATCATACTGAGCAATGTGATGAAATTTTGTGTCATCCCACTTCTGCCCTGCTCAGGATGTGAATCATCCTTTCTCTACTGTATCCATGCTGGGTATGCTGCCCACCTGTGAGTCACTCAATAACCATTTGAGTTATTAAACTTCATAGGCTAGCTGTGCATCTGTTCAACTGACCTCATATAACAGCCTGATACTAGCTTACAATGCCTCTACCACTCAAATTTATTTCATCTCATTGCATCATATAGTTATTATACCATGTCTCATTATTGCAAGAAAGAAGAAAGTACAATAAAACACTTGAAAGAAGTACCAATTTCTCATTCATTACAATATATCCTTAGGCTGTGTACAGTGCATTACCATGCTTTGCCATTAACAATGTTCTATTTTAGTATGAGTTATTGTTAGTATTATACTGTGTTTAATTTGCACACTGAAATTTATTAGCATTGGTATGTATAGAAAAAATATTGATATAGGATGTGGGACAACCTGTAGTTTCAGGTATCTACCAGAGATGTTAAGACCTTCTGCAGATAATAAGGACTAATATGCATAAAATACTAACATTAACTTTCTCCAAACCCTGACATTGTGATTTTTTCCTTTGTTATAATTTTCAATATTTGCAAAATTCTTCACAGTAAACATACATAGATTTAATTAACTCATTTTTTAAAGAGTGAAGTAGGTTCTAAAAGAAGCGTGTGTTTAAACAGAATTAGCAACCCTCTGCTCTAAATAGCAAAAGCATCAATCTGCTGGAAGATAGGAAATTGGACCAGATGATATTCCAAGGTTCTTTTTACATATGTGTTACCTGGCACACCAGTTATCAATTTATAGTCTCTCAGTTGCAAATTTATACCCTGTTGCCTGCTCTGCGTATATGGAGATGAGCCCTTTAAGAATTTCCTTTGCCAGTCTGAATAATGTTAGGCTTTGTCAGTTGGAGACAAGGAAGAAGGATTTTCTTTCCTGGCCCTCCTCTCACTTCCCTTATTGAGAACAGATACTGGACCAGCAGGCTCCAGTTTTCCCAGCAACCACCTTGGGAATTTTCATGTGCAGAGACTCCAGCAAGATACCTCCCTATAAATAGTTTTCTCTGGCACTGTAGAGAGTAAATCTTCTGTAAGTTTTAGAAGGCACAGCTCCAGCAGCTTCAGTTCCTTCCATTTCCATGCATCATGGCTGCTGCATCCCCAGTCTATGATATCCTACTTCAGCTTCACTTAGGTGGGGAGCATCTTCCTTGGAAATCGATCTCAGTCTTAGGGTATTGGCTGCTTTTCATATCTGCTATTACTATATTTTAAAGAAGGGAGGAGGGAGGCAGAAGGCTGACCAGTAGTAGTCAGAATGGAGAAGGGAGTTGGAACGAGGGGATACATGGATAAAAAGACTTTATTCTATAAAAACAAATAAATAAGTAAATAAAATAAAAAGAATTCCTCTTGCTTCATACTGGTCAATCCCTCTATGCTCTAATTATCTGTGATAGTTAACTATTCTTTTGGTGTTGGGGGAAGGAGAATAAGATTTTATCATGTTGCTTTGATTGACCTAGAACTCACTATGAAAACCAAGCTAGGTTTGAACTCATGGGAAATGAATATTTCCTGTTCAAAGTACAGTATTGTTTCTGTGGATGGCTTATGCCCCAATGTACCTGGAATTTCTGATCCTCAATGATAGTGTTAATTTTTTTTTATTCTTTTGCAAGAAAACATGAAGGACAAAACGAAAGTGATACAAGGAGTGTGTTTGTCACATAGGTCAAGAACCATAATTATTCAAATATGGAAAAGAGATACAGTTGCTTAAGCATATAAAATTCCAAATAAATAAGCAAGTACATGCTGTAATCCTGGTAAATATCTCTTAAGCAGGAATGGATGAAAGGTAAAGTATTAAGGGAAAATATTCCCCCTGAAATGGCAAATAGCATGAATGCAGAGATATTAGCAAACAAGAAATGGGGGGAGGAGCAGAAGACAAAAGCATGAATGTAAATGAGAAGTGAAATCTGGGCCTCTCCACAGAAACTACCCAAATGGAAAACAAAACCAGAAGAAATCAGCTCCTTGTTTTGCAGGGCAGTAGTGCTTATCAAATTCTAAATATAATTTCCTCAAGTTAGTGTAGCTCACCTTTTCATTGAAGGACAATTCAAAAGTCACAAAAAAAAAAATGACATACCAAATCTAAACCTGCCTTAAGAAATAGTTTTGTTGAAAGCACAAAATTATTGCAAATCTGAAGTAATTACTTACAAGGAGAAATTTGTATTAAAATTAAGGAACTAATTCTATCACCAGTCGTGAAGCCTGAAGCATGTTTACCTTACTTAACAGGAATCATTGTGGCAGTTTGCTGTTTGGTTGGCGCATGCCCCACACTGCCTGCGTCTAAAATGGGGACATCAAAGAAATGTTTTCAAAGATTTTAAGATAAAACTAATGCAAATTCAACATATACAATACTAGCATATTATATTGAACAGAACAGTCAATAAAATCATACAGTTAGTTATTAGTAGTAATATAACAAAGATCAATTTGACCTTTAATTTTATCACATATTGTTTATTTGTTCAAAAGATCCTTGAAGTTTCTGCTAGGAAGAAGCTCTTGGGATAATTGTGGAAGTTCAAGCTACCCACAGATTCTTTGCATCACTTACATACTCTACTTGATATGAAATGTTAATGAAACTGGATTGTTTTTCTGTCAGTTTTCTGATCCCTCAGGTTTCCTATCTTCATGCAGTTGATTTTGCAGCCTAAATCCCCTGTCTAACCTTATTTACAGAAATATTGTGGATTTATGGCTTAGTAGTCTAGGACTAAAGATTTTTACAGTATTTTGTGAGTTAGCTTTTTATCCCAATGCTATGATAATAATGATAAGCCTTTCTTTTGGATATTCATCCTAATTATAACTAAATGGTTCATTTCATGAAATGCTTATTATATGCCAGACACTGTTCATATATCTTCTCACTTCAGGCTCACCATGGGGAGTTTAACCTCACATTAAAAAAAAAAAGACTCATTCTAAGACCAGAGTTTTCTCTAAGCACATATGTCCTGGGTTTATGGTTTCTCATGCATCCAAATTCACACAACGAAGACTTTTTTTTTTTTTCCTTGACAAAGCATGTGGAAGACATCAGGAATGTGTATTTGGATGCTGGGTTTACAGGTGTGTGCCACCATGATGTAGAAGTGGTGAGATTTATTTAAAGGAAGAGTGGGTTCTAATGGGAATAATGACATCACAGACTGGATCCAGTGAGAATTGGTACTAGGAGCCAGAGAAGAGGGCAAAGAGCTGGTGTCATTGAAGAGATGTTTATTTTGTAGAGGAAATAGGTAAGACATATGGTAAAACGGTTAACAATGAGACTGTCCTGGAAAAGAAACTGTGATGATCAGAGTTGTAAGCTATGTTCCAATATTCTGGGGTTGGAGATGAAATTTAGCAAGAAAGTAAAAAAAAAAAAAAAAAAACAGTGACTTAATGGAATTTGATATGACCTGAGGAACTTCTGTTTTCTGAGTCTGATGTGACAGGCAGAGCAGTAGCAAGAGTGACAGCCATTGATTATGTGAGTTCCCTCCGCCCAGATCTTCATAGACAGCAGATATACTTACTCTCCTCCATGATTGATTAGATGGCATCAATCATTTGCAGTCAAGGAAATTGAGGCTGACCGGGGCTAGGAAGCTCATACAAGAATTCACAGATAAAATAGAGCAAATTCAAAAAACGTATCCATTTATATTGAACTATATAGACCATACTGTGCATGTTGTCAGATCTGCTGTCATTGTACATTCTACAGTGGAGGGAAGTGGGTAAGGATTCCGGTTAGGAGTAAAGTAGCCTGGGCTCAAGTTTGTAATGCTCAATTCAGTGTACACTGGATCAGAAAGGGTAAAACTGCTTTTGGCAATGAGTCAGCTTAAATTTGAATTATAATATGAAACAAGCTATAATGTAAAACCTGTCATTCATATGACTGCATTATGAAGAACATTCAAAAGAATGACGGATACTATTATTTGTATCTAACATTGTCACTAGAACATTTGGGGATTTGGAGAATGGGGAAAGCTGGGTATTTAGGAAAAGTAGCTTTTATATGCTTTCTACATATAAAGCTTTCTATAAAAAGCTTAGTGAACCAAAGTGCAAAAGTAAATCTCTATATATTTGACATTTAAAAGAATAATTATATATTAGTATGCATATGTGTGAGATAGATAGATAGATAGACAGACAGACAGGTAGGTAGCTATGAAAATACATATGCCACAGTATACATGTAGAGGTCCATGACAACTTTTAGAAGTCAGTTTTCCCCTACCATAGGATCCAGGTTTAAACTGGGGTCTTCCAGACAGGGACACCATCTCCCAGGCTCTACTCAGTTTTCCAAGTGAATAACTAATGGATTTGTAAGAGCTCTAAGGTTCCTATAACTGATATGATTTTGTGTAATAAATACAACATCCCAAAATATCTTAGTTTCTTAAGACTGTTCTTTTAAATTTTATGCAACACAGATTACCCAGGACTCAAGTTCAGACACAACTTGGAAATGTCAGCTTAGACTTCAAGTCCGGCTCCATCTGATGTTAGAACCTGCTTGCTAATATTAGAGGTTGAAATGCTAGATCTTTCTATGCTCTCAAAATAAGTTAAAGCCTGAAAATATTTGCTGGTAAGTTGAGGTAGAAATGAAAGCAGTACTTACTGAAAGTTTAGCATTTCATATTAAAATCACTCATTTGTTTGCTCTGTAGTAGGGAGAGCCCCTACACCACAGAGTTGTTTTAACATATGGAAAATTCATTTTTGTAATCTTGCTCCTTGGAAGGGATGCTTGCAGGGACTATTTTCTTTCCTGGGGGGAGGGGGGGCCTATGCTAATTCAGCACTATTGACTTGACTTACTGCCTCTCCACAGGTCATCAGAATTTTTCCAAATGCTTGTTTTTAAAGATTTCAAAATGAGAATGATGCATTTCTTTTTGATTTTGATGACTCACAAACCTCAAAATAAAATGAGATTGCTTTGGAGAAAGAAACACCTGAGGGATGTGGTTTAGACAATTCTGTTTGGAACAATGGCTATTAAGAGACCAGAAGCAAGACAGAGCTAAGTAACCACAGCCAGGAAGACATGGGTGTGGTCAGTCCACCTCTGTGTGACCACTGAGCATAGGTGGACATGGATTTCTCTGAATGTCTCTGATTTTGAAGATGTTTAGTGATATTTACTTTTAAAACAAATTATGTGTTCATTTGATTTAAAGCAGCAAATCCTTTCAGAACTCTTTATTTAAAAATCTGTACTGTACATTTACAGCAGAATACTATTTACTGCGCTGAGAGATCACTCAGCCACTAAGGTTCTTGCCTTGCAAGCAAAGAACTTGAGTCCAATTCTCAGAAATCCAAATTTTTAAAAAATATATATATATATAAACTTAGATGTGGTGGTATGTCCACTGAGGAGAAGAATATGGGTGAATCCCTGATGTTCACTGATCAGGCAGCCTAACTTACTTGGCCAATGAGAGACCATATTTATAAATAATAAAAATAAACCTCAAAAGCCCAACCCACAAGAAAAAAAGCCAAACATGCCCAAGCAGCAAACCACAACCACTGAACAGCTTGGGATCAGAAACACCCTGGACTGACCCTTCAAACCCCAGTCCAACTATAGGAACACCTGACTCACTCTTGAGGGAGGGGGGACAAAACTGGATTTGGCTGGGAATGAAGACTGATCCAAGCATTATTGGGTCAGTGGGACCATAGGACTGTCTGCTCCCTGCCAAGGGAGGGGATAGAGAGTTGCAGAGAAGAAAAATGACCAGATGTGGTGGGAGGGGGAAGAGACCTTGAATAAGGATATACAGGGATGGAAAAAAAATTCAGAGGGAAAGCTGAACACAAAGAAAATATATGTGTAGCAATCTTATTTGCATTTCTACCCTTGATAAGCCATGCTTATGATTCTTATCCTCTGTATAGTTATTGTTAACTTTTCCGCATTTTAAATTCTTTTTACTATTTTTTTTTTGATAAATACAAAATAAAGAAGGAAAAAAAAAGCCCAACCCAAAAAGATACATGGAACCTTAGTAATGACATAAAAGGTTGTCCTCTGGCCACCATGTATGTGTGTGCATTTGCACCCACACACACACAAATAAAAAAAAATGACTAGGTTGTGTGTGGTGGGGCACACGGTTGATTTCAACACTTGGGAGGCAGAGGCATGTGGATCTCTTGTGAGGTTGAGACCAGCCTGGTCTATGAATCAAGTTCCAGAACAACCAAGGCTACGCAGAGAAACCCTGTCTCAAGCACACACACCTTCCCCTGCAAACAAAACCAAAATAATCTTATATCTTTTTTCTATATATAATAAAGCCATTCTTGTAAATTTTCATTGTTTAAACTTTCCTTATAATTTTTCTGAGGTGCAGTTTCTATTGTTTTATCTCCTGCCTGGGACTTGGACCCCTTCATTTGACTTGCCTTGTAGAGGTCAGGGACTTCACCAAGTGTAGTAATTTGGAGTTGGTTTTTTAAGTCACAGTATTTATTCATTTTGAAGCATTATTTTCTTGTAAGTGTTCATAGTGAATGCTTTTCATTATTTAAAAAATGTACATGGTTTAAAACTTAAAAATCTTGCTATTTTAAAGTACACAATTCAGAGACTTTCAGTACCTTTTAAAACATTACATAACATTTGTCGCTGTGATTTCCAGAACAGGGTCTACATCCACTTGCCTGATGAATCTGTTGACGTAAAATGCCCCTCTGTTTCTTATAAGCCTCCATTATTTATTCTATCCTTTGTCTTAGCATTTTTTTGTTGTTGTTTTGTTATTGTTCTTGATATGATAAAATACACAGACAAAAGCAACTTAGAGTAGAACTGGTATATTTTAGCTCATAGTTTCAGGGTATCATCCATCATTGCAGGAAATGAAAATGACAGAAAAGTAAAGCAGCTAGTCATAGGGGATGGTGGCACCCTGAGTGGGTTTTCCAGCCTCAGTGCACATAATCAAGACAGTTCCACGCAGGCATGCCCACAGGCCTATCTGATGTAGGCAATGCTTCCTTGAGACTCTTTCTAGGCAGTTCTAGATTGTAAAACTAACACCAACAAAACTATCACAAACTTGACTTTTAATTTTACTTCATATACTTTGGAACCTCATTGTTAGTTGCATGTATGATTATAACTGTCATGCCTTGATACATGGACTCTTTCAGCGATATATAATGAGTTTTTTACTTTAACAAATTTTGACTTACTGTATTTTATCTAATATGAACAGAGTCATTCCAACACTTGGTTGCTGTTTGCGTGGCATATCTTTTCCCATCCTTTAAGCTTACATATGTATTTGTAAGTGTTTTGGTTTGTTATTTCCCCAACTAGATATGCTGTTATATTCCTTTACTATTTTTTTGTATATATAAAGTCTTTGTAGCCCAGACTAGACTTGAACTTGTGACCCTCTTGTCTTAGTGACCCACAGTGCTGAATCACAAGCCTACACATACACACCTACCCTGCTCTAAGTATAGTATTTTATAGAAACTTTCTTATGTTACTTCTGTGCCCTGAGAGAGTTCTGGGATTGGCAAAACAAAGGTAAAAGCGTTGTAGGGCTTTGTGAGAAGCCCCATGGCAGACACTCAAAGCAAGCAACCATAATTCTGGGTGAATGAAAACATTCTCTCTCTCCCAGCCCTAGAACCATACTGGGAGCATACACTTCTTTCTCAGGACCATTTTTTTGAGCAGGAATGAAGGAGATAAATGACACAGAACAAAAATGACACAATCTCCTATACTATGTTTCATCCTCATTTTTCATGATTAAATTTCATTACTATAAACCTTTGATTCTTTTCCAGAGTTTTAAAAAAAAATTGATTTTTGTTGTTGTAGTTGTTGTTGTAGGGTGTTAGGCTTTCAGGTTTCTATGTAGAGGAATGTATCTTTGGAGTTACTGACTTCTTATGCTACCTCTCATTTCTTTGTACACAGCTTATCACATTGGTTTCTGCACATTTATGACTCTTTCATAATACCTTATGATCTTCAAACATCTCATATGTTTTATGTTTCATATCTAACTCCTTAAGGAATGCACTTCTGTAGCTTATAACTACATATATATGAGAGGTCCTCCTCCTCTCTCTCTCTCTCTCTCTCTCTCTCTCTCTCTCTCTCTCTCTCTCTTTCTGTTTGTCAAAATATGCAGCTAACATTTCATGGTACTTATGTAGTTCATTATATCCTAAACAGCATTGTAGAGGTTATATTGAATAAAGGGGATAATAATAAACTGAATGCCTTAGAAGGTAAATTGATATCAAGTTATGTAACATATGGAATCTAAGAATGATTCTAAAAATAACAAAAATGGAAACCATAATCAGAATAAGTGTGGGTCACCATTTGGCCATCCTGAGTGGTGGGATTAAAGGCATGGGTCACCACTCTCTGACCAAGGCTTGACTGTGGATGATTCTGTCCTCTGATATTCCAGGCAAATTTTATTAAATATACAATATGTACATACTGTATAAAAATTTTCAATAAAAAATATTTTTAAATGTTAACAGCTTGATTTTGCAACCCTTTTGTAACTCCTAGGACATTTATACCCAGAATAATTAGACAGGTGCAAAGAAATTTAAGAATGAATATGAACTAATTTTATGCATGAAGACATTTTAAAAAGAGCATTTTGTCTGGCCTAGCTTGGGTACCAACCCCAGAACTGAGTTTAGCTCTATAGGTGATGCCAGCTTTTTTCTTTCTTTCTTTCTTTCTTTCTTTCTTTCTTTCTTTCTTTCTTTCTTTCTTTAAATGGTCTACATGCCCTTTTAAGGGATTTTAGTTTCTGAATCAAAATGAAAAGTGACCCACTTCTTTGTAGTACTTAATGGTCCTCCTCATTTCCACCTTAGGAACCCAAAGGCATTGTTCTTCCTAACTCTCCATGTACCCCAAGTCAGCCGGTTTAACTTTTGTGAAGGTCAGTTCCTCCTCTTTGAGATGAAAGATTGGAACTAAAATGATCCATCTTCCAAACTCTTTTTGCCCTTCAAGATGTATGGTTCTTTCTGACCCAGTTGAGAATCTTTGTAGTTTTTCTGTTCTCTTTATCTATAGTTAGCACCTGGAACCTCTATCTCATAAACTATGTGAACATCATTTTTCATGCTCCTCTAAACTGTCATGTGGATTTCAACCTATTTCTTCAACTCTTCTGACCTCCTTCTAGAATGAGTATCTGTTAGCATTGCCCTGATACTGACTGTCCCTCTTGGTGGGGATTGGAGAAAGGAGTTATTTTCCTGGTTCTCATTCACTGACTATTCAGACTCCTCTATTGAATGATTGGTACAATATAAATGTGCCAGCATCCTAGCTGGTGACACTGCTAAGCACCTTTGCAAAAAAATGAGTTAGGATCATCTTATCTGAGTCCCCAAATTGGTCCTGCTTAAGTCAATTTTAAAGTTGTTAGAATTTAGTGTTCTGAACACAGCACTTTACAGGTTGGCATTTTCAGAATTGGAAAGGACATGGTCCATAACCACAGTCAACAAATGTCAAAATAAATAATTTCATCTGTTCTAAAAAATTAGCTTAAATGCTTTTCCTTTTTTTAAAACCATTTGAAAACTGCAGTGATTACCATGAGAAAAGTGCTGCCTATTTACGAGGTAATTATAAGGTTATAAAATTGACAACAAAATTAGTATTCTTAGTTGTTTTTTAAAATCATGTTAGTACTTCCACAGCAGACTTGATAAATCTCTTTCTCATTGCTTATAGCCAATTAGAGCATGGATAGATCTCACATATAAAATGTATGATCATATGCAAATATTATTTGCAAGAAAAATGTATTGTGGATGGAAAACCACCTCTAAGGAAATGAGGTAAAGGGTATATTTGTCTTTATGTGGTTGTTTTTTTAGATATAATCTTTAAAACCAGTGATAGCAAAGATTATTTTTAAGCAAGCTGTAAGTCTTTAATTAAAAGAAATCAAAACATATGGCTATAAATGTGTTCTTCTCTGTCGGAATCTAATGTTATTACCAGATTTTTTGGTAAGGGGCTAGCATGTACTATTTCAGCCTCATTTTAAAACGGCATACTTGTAATTCTCAGAACTTTGTCTGTCCCCCCAAAGACTCTCTTTCTTATCTCATATCAGCTATAACACAAGGCAGTGGAAACACTAGGTGCAAATACCTTGAGTCTCAGAATGTTTTTTATGGGACAATAGTTATTATAGTCCAGTGGCATGCATTCAGGACATTGGGGCATAGGAGATATATTTGGCAGGGGTGGGAAAACTGTCTCAGAGAACAAAAATGACAGAAAGTAAGCATGTTAACAAAGGAAGAAAGGAATTAGCACTGTCCTGGGCAATACCACCATGCATGCAGACATGTGTACACACAGAGTAATTTCTTTACGTGGCTAAATCATAGAGTACACAGAGGAGAAATTGTCTTTGAGACTACTCAAGGAAACTTACAAGGTTTATGTGCATGTCTGGGGTAAATAATGCTAGGTGTTGTAGCAATTCATAAACCTCAGTGGCTTAGTGCAGTGCAAATTTATTTGTTTACATAATCGAGCCAGTGTTTGATCCTGGGAACCTGCCTCTCTCCTCCCTGGAGTGCCACTTGCTTTAAGTTTCTAATTTAATGCTATAGGTGCTGCTAAGGGGTCAACCTAGCTCTGAATCTGAGAAGTCACAGGTGATGATTTCATTGAAGGATTAGAACAGAAGGCATTAGGAAAATAAAAGTGATTAAGTAGGGGCCAGAAGATGCTAACTAAGAATTCTGAAAATTTTGGGGATAAAGATAGTAGTTAAATAATAAACAATATTAAACAAAAGTTTTTTAATTTGATATTTTTAAATTATTTATGTTCCTTGTGGAGATACTCCTACCTCCACATGCCAAGGGATACTTGGGGTTCAGTTCTCTAGTTCTCTTCTTCCACTGTGTGGTTCCCAGGATTGAACTCAGGTCATCAGTCCTGACAGTCACCACCTTCACCCACTGAGCCATCTTGCCAATGGTAAACAATAGCTTAAGTAATAATAAAGAATATATGGAAGGAGACATATTTGAAGGGCTGTGTTATTGTTGTTTTGTGGGGGGCATAAGAGAACTGAGAATGATTATTTGATGAGGAAAAGAATTGGATAAGAAAAAAAGGTTCTGGGTATTCAGTCTCCAAGGAGATCAGGGCAGTACTATATGGAAGATAGAGCCTTACACTGAGATCTTGGCTTAGTCTACTGACCCATTGGACACTCAGAGGAAATAATGAAAAGTGACATCAGAGCTATTACCTGAATGTCAAGCAGAGTGTAAAAGGTCATAGTCCATGTCTGTGAAAACAAACCTCAAATAATTGAGAAATAAGCCACTTATTCTAAACCATTATAAACCATGAAATCTGAGTCTGTTCTCAAGGAAGCTAGCTTCTTTCCACTGTATGTGGTTCCTATTTATCTTTTTAAATATGTTTGAATAGTTGAGTGTTTTGGAAACAGCCTTAGAAGATACAAATGTAAGTTAATATGTTTGTAATTATCACCTCAAAATATATAATAATCCAAATTCTTGGAAATTTTGAAAAGATGTGTTAGGTACTGGTTGAGTAATTTGAGGTATTATTTCTCCCTTAAGTAGACAGAAAATAATTATAATTTTCTTTTGACAAAATAGGGCACTTTGATTTTGTGTGTGTGTGTGTTTGATTTAAAATATGTTTAAAAACCAAATAGGAACATTCTTTTCATTTTTTAAAATTTTTAGTAAGTCTTGAGAATTCTATTTTTCCTAGATCTACCCCTACTTCTTATACCCCCAATGTTGTATCGACTAATAAGTTAAAAATTAATAATTCTTTTACTCTAATTTGAGTGTGGCACTGAAACATGGTCTACCAAATAGGAGCTATTGAGGAAAACCAATTCTCTCTTTCCCTGGAAGCCATCAACTTTCCACATCTCCTTAAATAGCAATGCTGGCTCATGAACCCCATTCCACTAACTGGTGTCTGCTTAATTTGAGGATTTTCTGCTTGTTCCATTTATTTTGAAGTAGCTTTAGGCAAGATTCTGAAGATGTTTGTCTACTTACCAGGACAAAATATTAATTCAAATGCAATATAAAGAAAAAGAGATAGGATTCATATGTTTTATTTCATTATACCAAATTATTTTGTTACTTGAACATTTTTTACTTTTCTCCTTGTAGAAAGTCTATAATATTCACAAAGCTGCTTTTTTTTTTTCTTAAGTGTTCATGTAGACTGCTATACCAAGGGAAGTTTAGAAAAGTTTACCATACTGCCCCCATCTTTCCTGTTCTAAAACTGCTTTCCTACTGGCTGTTTTGGAATCAGACTCAGTGTAAAGAGAAACACCTTCAAAGTCCCAGCTCCTCCAATGGAAGCATGCTCAAATTTATTCATTCACTGAGTGTTGTTTTACCTTAGCCTCATCCCAAGCCAGTCTTTTCTTTAGTGTCTGTGATCCAGCCATACTGGCATCTTTTCCATTCTCTGACCTCCTTTCAACATTGAGATGGTCTCACATTCTGTTCATTTCACAGAACTGCAATAGTCTATCACAGACTATTCTTATAGAGGTGGACACTTAACCTTATGTGACTGTCTCTGTGACTTGAGCTGATTACCTAAAGGTATCTGTGCCTGTTCACCAAAACAAACTTAAATTTCCCATTTAAATATGTTCTTATTTTCTATGTAGCATTCATGTTATGTTTAATTAGTACATAATGTTTTATCTAATGACTCTATGCCACTACACACTAGTCTCCATGGACAGGAACAATGTGTAAGATAAACCATAATATTCCCCCATCTATAGATGAATCTCTGTCACACAGTAGATAATCAATACAGAGTTTTGGATTGCTGAATGTTTTAGTATCTGATAATGAAAATCATTGATTCAGAAAGAACAATGATTCATCAATAGTTCACATTCTTTTAGGGAGAATCACACAGGGAAGTAATTATAAAATCTGATAGTAGTTGAAAAGGTAAATATTGGAACAGAATACATGAGTTGAGATCTTTTTCTGCTCTATTAACTTTATTAATAATAAAATAACATAGTATACCCAAGGCTCAGGTTCCTCATCTGTAAAGTGAGGCCAGTTGTAGGACCTGCCTATGGTGGATACAAAGCATTGGCTCCTCATATCTATTTTACTTCTATTATATCTCATGTTCCTACATGAGAATCTGAAATGTTAAACAGCTTAATTTCCAATCCCCTGAAAGCTAAGGTTCCACTTGGAACTTGGTTCCACTCAGCAGATTTAGAGACCAACAGGGGCAGGGAAGAGAGTGGCTACCAGTGAAAATCATGTCAGAAAAGATGTCTGGTTCTTTGGGGACAGTTTCAATAAAATGCCATAAATCCAAGCTTAAGTGTTGATCCTCGGAGATGAAAGCATGGGTAGTTCTTCCAGAATGTGGGGTAGTAGGTGCAGATCTTTCTTCCTGGTTTTAATCCTAGATTCCTGTGTCTGCTTATGGCATAGCATATTGGTTCTCTAGCTCTCCCAAGATTCTGTGAGCTACTTGACATCTTGGTATCATATTTCTTTGCCAGTAGTGAATTCGGATCCTGTAGTTTTGTAACAGATTGTAGAGATTAAATTTCAAATAATGTATTGAAAGACTTTCTCTAAAGCAGTGATTCTCAACCTTCCTAGTTTCTCAACCTCATATTGTGACCCTTTGATACAATTCTGCACATTGTGGTGACCTCCCAACCGTAAAGTTATTTCATTGCTGCTTCATAATTGTAATTTTCCTACTGTTATGAATCATAATGTAAATCTTGCTGGGGACAGAGGTTTGCCAAAGATGTCTCGACCCATAGGTGGAGAAACACTGCTCTAAGGGGAGGCTTTGTCTCTTAGATCTAAACAGAAAGACTGTGGTGGAGGGCTATAGTCCTAGCACTCAGGAGCCTGAGATATGGCAAGTTTAAGGCCGTGGCTGGGAAATGAAACTCTGTCTGGAAAGAAGGGAGGGGGTAACAATAAGGGAGGAAAGGAAAATGGGGCAAAGGAAGAAGGGCAGGGGGGAGAGGAAGAGAGACCATAGGAAACGGAGATGCTAGTACTGTACTTGGCACACAACCTAATGCTACTTTCTACAATTTTGTATCAATGGCATTTCTTAACTGATTGGTTAATTACATACATACAAGTTGCAATTTAAAAAAAAATAATGTGCTGAAATAAATTATATTATAAGGAATTTTTCTTTTTCATGTTTATCTTATGTTATTATTTCTTAGAAATTAATACATATTAAAAAGACAAATTGTTTAGAGACTGAGACATTTACATTTGTATAGTGTATTATATTTTTGTTTCTCGAGGGCATTTTGTGGAGCATTATACAACAAGCAAACTTAAGGCAAACTAACAGATCTGGGACTAGCATTAAGCTCATTTGACTCTAAACTTTGTGTGTTATTGCTTTACCCCTATTGGGCAGTGATTCCTGCAGAACAGTTCTCTAAAAATGAAATAAAGTGTAATTTTCAGAACCAAATGAAAAGTCTTGAAGTGGAGCCCAGATTATGCTATTGACTAGGTTTGCAATTTGGGGCAAGTTAATAAATCTTTTTTTCAGTTATTTTCTGACTCTAAAATGAAGATGCAAGATGACCTCATTATACATGCTGCATAGTAATGAGGCTCCAAGAACAAGACTAAACACTTAAAGATATGGCCAAGCTTTACAAACAGGTTAACATTTCAGGGTACCTAAAATAAAAACCAAGTCACATGGATCAGGCCTAAGGACTCAGAGACTGATCTAGAGACTCCTTTTCTGAGCGGCAGCAGAAATAAAAATGTTCCACAAAGTGAGAACCAGATCAAGGTTAACTGTTCAGAGCCATGGTCAGAGTCGAAGCAAGGTTCTGAAAACAGCTTCCAAAACATGCAAAGGAAGTCTCAGATTAGAAAGCAAAGCCAATGCTCCCAGTACTCACTGGCTGACTCCTTCCAGATGAAATTGATTTTATAGAGCAGTAGGACATTTTTTGTTTAATCATGAAGAACTACCCCAACAAATAATTTTTAGAAACTATCAAAACCAGGAAGAAAAAGAACTATAGCAGCAAAAAAGGAAATATGTTTAAAACTCTCAGTGGTTAAATAAGTATGTGTTTGCTAAACAGGTCTAACAGGATTGACCTAGGAGCAACAAAATTACAAACCCACTATGAGAACTGGATAAAATTGTATGGAAATATCCTGTACTGTGAGTTAGGGGAATGGAGAGAATCTCTGAGACATTTTATAAGAGTTCTCTGAGTTATGGGATTCAGGGTTAGAGAGGGATGTTCTGTCATAAAAAGATAACATATTAGTAAACTTCCTTTCATCTCTGACTTTGCAGAAATGACCACCCTTATGGGACAATTTATATTATCAGTCTACATGAGAAGTGAGGGGGATTGTGATTTATAAAGTCCATAAAATAAGCTCACTCTAATTTCATATGTAGGTAGAAGAATAGATAAAAGTACTTCACAAATGAACAACATTTTTACCTTTAACACAACAAGAAAGTCCATCTGGCAAGGAAAATATGTAGATATTGAGAGTTTATGTTGTTGCTAAGGTATAATATTTTGGTAGCACAAATTTAAATGGATATGAAAATCTGAATATTTATTATGCATTTTATGTAGACGAATATATACATACCTTAATGCTTGTTTGCTTTCGCTCAAAAGTGGTGGATATTTGAGTACTATTGATCAAGCATAATTTTCATAAAGTATTGTGTGGGCAGCTTCTGTTCTGGTTAAGTACCTTTACGAGAATAAAAAGCTCAGGTAACAATAGGTTTTTCCAAATGTTAAGATTACAGCATGGCTGTTTCCAATCACTCCCTAGGCCTGTTGGATCTGGAATTAGAAAGAATACAGTCATCCAGCAACAGAAGGCAAATGGTCACATGGTGCAAACTGATGTACAGGAAACACACATACAGTGCCACTTCCTATCTTTTTCAAGAACATTTTTTCTTTAGAGGAGAAAATAGCCACTTAGAATTCTGTATTTTGGAAGTCAAGCCAAGCATGATGCTTGACCCAGAATTATAAATATTCTGTAATGTGTAACTGAAACACTTGGAAGAGCTTTCTAAAGAAATTCTGGAAATGGCACCTGCAATAAAATGCCATAGCTTCGAATCACATAAAAGCTGGTCTGGGCATCAACTGCGGTAGGTGTGCTACCCATCATACTGTGGCAAAGAAATTGGGAACTAGAAATAGGGCTTGGATGTCTCTATGCCACCAAGAAGTCAGCGATTCTATGAGTGAAGGAAAGAAATGGGAGTGGAAATGACTGGTAAGGAAAGAAGGCTGCTGTCTTGGAGGTTAATGAAGACAAGCAGTAATGAGAGCATACTTCCTTAGACAAAGAATCAAGGTTTGAAAGCAACCAAGAAAAGAGGCTAGAGACTGGATTATAAAACTCTTATTTTGGTTCTGGGTGCCCATGTAGAATTGAGGTATGGACCTGAAGTTAGGACAGCAGAAACATTTTTCCTTGGTGACCCAGCAAACCTTAGAAGTGTCTCCCTCAGTGATTGGTGTAGAAGCAAGGCTATATTAGGATATGAATATAGAGGCAGTTATAAAGATCTGATTTGTGTATAAAATTGTGCCACCCTAAAATGAGTAATGAAACTGTGCTTATAATTATGCACCTGCTTTTTGAATTTAGCCCTTAATTTCTATTCTTGGAGTCATCAGGTTCTATTACCCCTTGCCTAAATGATTGCAGTAACCTTCTAACTGGCCTTCTGCCTTCAGCTGCTTCTCAGTCAAAAGCATCCTCCTACTCCTACTGAGAATACAACATGGAAGCCAGCATCCTCTGTGATCTGTATCCAAAGCCACTTTTCCAGACGCCATTGCTTCTCTCCATGTACTTGATGCTTCAGCCAAATTGGCTAATCACCATTCCCCAAGCATTCTCCAGTGTGATGGTTCTAAAGCAGAAGCAGGAGCTGGTTATTGCCCTACTTACAACTCTTCCTAACTTCCCTTTATTGCTCCATGGGAATCATCCCAAGTGCTTGGTCTATAAGCTCTCAATGCCTGGCTCATGCCCAGCTCTCTACCCTTATCACAGACCACCAGACTCCAATCCATCATCCTCAGAACTTAAACCCAGCCATCTGGAACTACCTTCAATTAACTAGAAAGGTCACCCTGTGTCTTGCCTTCAAGGTTTAGTTGGATCTGGTCCTTCTGCTTCATACACCTTTCTTTCTTGATCCATGCCCAACAGGGAAAAACAAAACAAAAACAAAAAAGTCTTTTTTTTCTAATACTCAAGATTATCAGCTTTGCAGAAACTTCCCCATTGCTTGCTTATGAACTTCCTCTATATATCCACTACTCATTTCTCATGGGACCTCAGTGCCAAAGACATGTTTTTGACAGGAAAGCTAACACTTTAAATTAACCATTTTCTAATATGTCTGCAGTTTCCTTCAGGGCTGGAACAATGTTTATATATCATTATGAGCCTAGCAGTTCACATAGTAACAGGCAGAATAGAGCCTAATACATGATCCCCAAACCCCCTCAATCCCAAGGCCTGAGAAGTAATTACTTACTGTGCAAAATGAGTATTTGCACAGAGAATAAAACATGATAGGTACTCCTAATTTATATGCTGTTGCTGTGAAATGCAAAAGTGAAGTCTCTCAGACAGAGCACTGTGTATGTTGTAAGGCAATGCATTTCAAACTTTAATGTGCCCGTGAGTCATACACATGTCTAGGGAAAATGGTGCCACTTCAGTACATCCGAATGGTAGCAATGATTCCGCATTTCTGATAAGCTCCTCTGAGGTGCTATGGTGCTAATTCTTCAGAGGCTAATGTGGGAGAGGATTTCTCAGGGGCGGTTCAGACAGGGATGCCACAGCAGAAAGAACTAGAAAGAAGAGCAGGTCTGGTTATTGGTTCCTGCAGAGGTTCCCCCCAGTGGTGCATATATCCACACAAGCTTTAATTGAAGCTGCGCTAGAGGCTGAGTTGTCTTTACCGTCTTTATTTCTCTTTAAATGAGGCCCCCAGAGTCAGGCATTTCCCCTTTTCACTCCCCCAGTATGATTCAGCCTATGTGATTTTCTCTGTAGAAGAGCTCCCCAGATTCCATTTTTAAACTGACCCGAAGCTGTTCTACTGTCTGCTTCTCACAAATTTAAAGCATCTCTGCTTCATTGTCCAAGCCCTGGAAATCCGATCTTTCCAGTTTTCAGAAGCCTTTCCAGCTGCCTAAATTGGTTTGCCTCCATTTTCATCTCAAACAGCTTTCCCTCTCCTAGGGAGCAGACCAGCTTCACCTCTGCAAAGGCCGGTTCCCAAGCAGCTGCCCTGTGATTGATAAATGCAGAGCTCATTCTGAAAGCCCGCGCTGCTCTCCCCACCCACTTTCAGGGCAGCGTGAAGCAGTCCGGATTTTGAACTGTAGGGTGGCTCACGAGAACACCACCAGTGCTCACACTGTTGACTGATCAAATGTCAGGAAGGAAAAGCAAATGTAGAAGCGATCATGGATTAGGCTGCAGCTGTAAGAGCCTGGGAATGCTTGTAATATCATGGAAGCTCTCAATGCTTGGGTAGTGTCGATTTATAATTAGAGATGCCATATGAAGGGGAATTTTGACATTTACTGCTACTAGCTTACTTTTTCAGTAATATCAACCTCCATATTACAGTTCTGTCTCTTTTCTGAAAAAGGTAAGTAAATCCAGAGGTGTCAGATTCAATCCAGAAAGCCATAAGAGCATTTCAATGTCAAAATACATATAACATTATTTTATAAACATACAGATACTCGCATATAGATTGTTAGCTTTTATTTAATTGTAACTTAAAATTTATAAAATTTAAGATATAAAATTTTATTGTTTAAAGGCAGGTTAAGTGGCTAAAGAGGCTTTTTTGTCCAACAATGTTTAATGGACTCACCTATATATATTAAGTAACTAAAAATGATCTTGTTGACATCTGTTAACTGATATACTTTTCATGTTCTTCCAAACTGCATATAACCTGAGCCCTATACATCAAATGTCTGACATACCGTTTAAACAAGCCTATTTGATTAGTTGGGCCCTGATGGGATTAAAATTAGCTCTATTTCCCTATTGGCTATAAGCTGGCACATGCTTTAGCTGAGTTCAGAGCTCAGACTCATTTCAGGAGAGCCATCAGTTTGAATCAGCTCCTTGAAGCATGACAGATCAAGCAGCTTTGTGTATAAAAGCTGCAAACTTCTAAACATAATTTGCTCAAATTTTCAAACCCAGCTATATCAGTGCAAGCCATGTATCTTTAACATCTGCAGAACACCTGCACCCATTAAAAATGCATCTCTTCTCAATCCAGTCTTCCCTAAGCAGGTATAGGCAATCACAGCAGAAAGTCTTTGAGAGGGATTACAACCCTGGATATAGAAAACAATCTATGTGCAGTGTAGAATTTTAGAGTGGGAATGGACTTGAATGCAGCATTCTACTAGAACAAAATATAGTAATTGTCCTCAAATCTGGAAACACTTCAGTCACTATGTACACGTGTATCCTTTCTGGCTTTTCTTCTGCCTTGTCCTAGGGATTCCAGCTCACACACTCAGCTGCTTCAAGCCTCACAAATCACTGACACCCTGGACATCTTTCTTTTGTTCCCCTGGGTTTTAATTCGGATAGATAAGCAGGATAGGATTTGTTGTTTGGTTTGCTAATGGCTTCTTTGTATGACTGAGTTTGCTCTTTTCCTCTTCACTATATTTTTCATCTCAGACTGAATTTTGACCTCTGCCAGTTTGATTTCAGCTTTTTGTTCATGTCATTCTGATTGTACCACTAAGAATAGACTTCTAACATAGGCTTTCCTTTTTCTAATGTCCTCACCTACCACTTCTAATATCTGTAAGTTCTGAGCGGTTTAGGTGGTTGTTCCCCCTGTCCCCCCCCATTCTCTCATGCTCCCAGCTTGTTCTCATGCCAGGTAATTTCTTATTAAATGCCAGGCATTGTATATTTTTACCTTATTGATGCTGTGTGTTTTTGTATCCCTACACATATTCTTGAACTCTGTCCTTGAGTGCAGTTGAGTTACTTGGAAACAAATTCATTTTTAAATTATGTTAGGGCTAGAAAACAGCAATGGTGACATCATAAAAGTATTTCCCACTAATACAACTGTGTCCTCTCTAATTCCAGCAGAGCTCATAGGAATAGCACTGATCCTAAGCCCATGTGAGCAGTGGTTAGCCTATTAATTTCCATTATTTTTTTCCCTAGAATTGAGTATATTGATGATCATTGTTCAAATAAATTATTAAGTATTTTTTTTCTGTGACTCTTTTTAGGAGGGTATTATAGTATTACTTTTATTAAATTTTCCTTGACAATTTTATTCATGTATATAATGCATTCTGGAAACTTCCACTTCTGCTAGTTCCTCATCCATAGAAATTCCTTTTTCATGGTCCTGTTGTAATGTTTTATCTTGTGATCCACTGAGTTTGACCGGGAATATCTGTGTGACCAGTGAGTTTCAAATTATCCTTTGGAACCCAGTAGGCACACCTATAGGAACACAAGTGAAGACCATGGCTGCCTTTATCTCAGACTCCACCAGTAGCAAATAGTTCTACAGGGTGTAATGTGGTTCCATAAGTATCCCTCAGATGCAATCCATGATTGGCTGATGAGAGGCTCATTCTTGTAAAGGCCCAATTCAGACAGATGCAGCTGCTTTGTGGTGATAATTGCAGTGATCATGCCATGCCCAGAAGATCTCTGGCTCTTACATTCTCTCTCATCCCTCTTCTGTAATATTTCCTGAAATTTAGAAGGAATGATATAAATATCTTGTGTGAAAACTCAGACATCACTTATCCTCAGTACCCTGTGCAGTCATGAATCTGTACTTGCAAAGAGAAGTTTCCAAAAATGCAGGCTTTTGCCATTCATCTTAGCACTCACAAGAACTAGCTGATAAGGCCCCATTGCTGAAACACTACATACTGTCATTACAACGTATACAGAAAATAAGATGAAGCTGAGCTGGAAACTCTCTGCTGAATAGCTTTTTCCAGTATTATGCAGCCATGTGGAAGAGAAAAGGGCATCAAGACCTTACTCAACTCTGAGCCCTATAAACTAGAATACTAACCTGACAGGTAAAACATGGCCACTGGTGTAATAATGGCATGAGTGACATGGGAATAACCAACCACTCTTGATTGGATTTGAGGCCTACTCCACAGGAGGGAATTCATGGCTTGTGCTGTAAACCCTATCAAAATCACATGGTGAAGCTGTCATAGATCCTAGGAAAAACTTAAGAATTTAAACTGGCTTGTATATATCTTTGAGCTTTTGTCTGTATCCTCCACATTTACATACCTGCCCTTAGTTTATGTACCTTGATCTTCCTGGACTCCCAGCTCTATCTCCTCAGGTCAGATAATCTTCTACTCTATCTGAACTCCTTTCTTCACTAAAACCTTAGAAAATTTTTCTAGCAAAGTAACTGGGGCACCTGTTGGATTGTGTACTTTTTCTCAGAAATTTATGGCTCTTATTTCTTATTGTGCAAACCAATCACATATTTTATAATAACGTTCTTATCTTAAGAAGGGGGGCTAAGTTTTGTCTGTGTTACTCATTCTTGTCAATAAAAAGTTCTTACCTTTGTGATACCTCTAGTTTTCTGAAACAGGTGAAATTTCACTTGTCTCCATGTGATATCAGGAGGATTCTTATTACAAACAGGAAATATGAGCATATGACCACAACAAAGTTAATTTGGAACTTATATATGTAAAACACAAGCAGATACATATGCATTTGCATTGAGATAAAAAATTATAGCAAAGTGTTATCCACAATGGTAGGTCTCTAGGATTATAGTCAGTATTTTCAGTTTTCTAAATTGCTTTCTACTATGAAAATAGGTGGCTTTCACCAAAATTTTATGTTATCTGATATATTTATATGTGTGTGTGTGTTGAAAAAGAAAATTACTTCATATATAATATATTTGACTATATAAAGAAAATTGGATATATTTGTCAATGAATGGAAATCCTAATAGTGGAATAATCTGTTCATACTGTTAGAAACACTTATCTGAAAACTGGATGGACAGCATCAGGGAGGCAGGCAGGGTTGCCTCAGTGTTAGTAGATCATACATTTTAAAAATCTAAAGACACATTGATTCCATTGAATGGTGAATTGGTATTTCCTTTAATAGTCAAGAATGAGTGATACAGAACTATTCAATGAAACAGTTTCTGAGAATGACTGAAATTTGACTTCTGAATTTGTAGCTAAGTGAGCAATTTTGTGTAATTGTAGCAAAAGGATAGTAAAAAAACTAAAAAAAAAAGTCACAATCTTTTATGGCAGACTGTACTAGATAGGATGATATTCAGCAAAGTTGGTATGTAAGTACACTCAGGAACTCAGAAAAGTGTCCCACAGAGAAGCAATTGGAGGATGTAGAGCCAGGAGGGACAGCTGTGCCTTTCAGTCCTTTGTCTTCTAAGTGTAGTTATAGCCTGGCTAGGTTTGGATCCCAGCTCAGCCAATATGAATCAGCACAAATATGCAGAAGTTCTTAACCTCCCCTGGCACTAATTCCCATCTGTAAAATGAGGGGTAAAATGGATATGCTGAGACTTACATAAACTAATGCAAATGAAGTGCTTGGCCTAGCCATTGACAACACTAAGCTTCACTTAAATACGTGTTATTATTCTTCTATACTTGTATGGAGGCACCTTTAAAGGTATTAAGGTTCATGAATTTAATGTGCGTTTAGAAATATGTAACTAGTTTCTCAAAGCTATGATTATGCAGATATTATCATTTACATCCATTTGTGGGTGACAATGAAGTTAGAAAAAAAAACCAAATTTAACATTCTAATTAAGCAAATACTAACAAAATTCTCAATGCAGATGCAAGAATGATATCGGTGGCACACAAGAGCCTTATGGCAGGCTTCTCACAATGAAGTAAACAAGGCTCAAAGAGGAAAAACAGATTATGCTTGGAGTTAAAAGCAAAACAATATGGATATCTAAATAGTGCAGGTCTTCATCTCTCATTGTTATATTCATCCTCTAATCTATAATTCCCGGATTCTTACAGCCAATAGCTGATTCTCTTCTGTTCTCCAGTGTTTCCATTTTCTCATCCTGTGACACTCACACCTTAAAGACAAATGGTTTCCACAATTTTAATAACCAACCTCAAACTTTAACTCTGACAGAAAAAATAATCTGGTTAGTCTAAATGTGACAAACGTGGCAAGTTGCTGTCCATAAAGGTTAAGACTCAAAGCGTGTAACATGTTTAAACACTGTGAAAATAATAATAACTCTTATTTGACACACTTTGTGTGTTTGTCAAGCATTCAGATCAGAGCTGGACTTGAGCATCTGTTTAGGATGAGAAGAAAGAGCATTAGGGGCTCTGTGCTGACTGAGAGAAGAGAATTCAAATGAAAAATCACCGACTACTCATTTGAACTCTGGGTAGTGAACTGGTAGGAAAGAAGTGCAAATAAATGGCATAGAAGATTAAGGTACTCACAGGGCCTATTTAAGGAGCTCTGTCTAGTGTGAGTAAGAAGTGTGATGGTGTAGTGTATCTGCTGTAATAGAAATAGAAAAGACTCAAATGAAGCATGATGTAGGAAATGTACAACTCTGTCCGGAAGTTAATGAGGGTCATGTAGGGGAGCAGACATTTGAATTGAATCTTGAAGAAATAGTATCTTTTTGCTGGATAATGTAAAATAAGAACAATCCAAGGCGAGAGGAGGGCTAGGGAAGAGCTAAAGTTGGGTGTCCTCAGAGCACTTCAAATCATTTGACATGATTCATCACAGAGAGTTCACAGCAGGAAAAGGAATATATAAATAGACAGGTATAGATATTTTGCAGAAGCTTCATGATTATTCTTTTTTGTATAGGCTCAGATATAAAAGCAAACACCATAGACCTACTCTATAATACTTGGATGCCCAAGACAGTCTTGTATAGCCTTTATTTATTGACTTGGTATGTATTCTTCTGTCTTAGATGAATTATTTCACTCAAGGCTGATAAAAGGCCCCAGGAGAAAGCTTGGTATTAATTGGGTTTATGTAGTCATTTGGGATTCTATCCCACAAAAAAAAAAAAAAAAAAAATCAGGCAGACTTACTGTTCTTTCTGTAGCTTGGAACAGAATGATCTAAAAAGAGACAGCTTAGAACAAGCAAATATTTACCTCCCTTCTTTCTGTGTAGGCATGAGGTAGGACTTCTTGTTCCAAACTCACCATACCAGATAGCAGAGTAGCAACAGTGAACGTTTTTTGTCATAAACTGAAAAAGAGCAGTGTTGTCCACTGTACCAAGTCCCCAATGAAGTCAGCACTTCTAATTAACTAGCTTTGATACTGACATCATTTTAAGATCTAGACTGCTGGCTACTGGTCCTCACAAATAGGCCTTTATACAAAAATGAGCATCCTTTACAAAAGAGCAGAGTTCATGGCTCAGGAAGTGACTCATTTGTCCCAGATAGCCTCAGCCTAAAATACTGTAAAAAAATCATTGCAAAGATTTATTTCAGTGCCACTGTCAAAAATCTATTTCTACATTGCAGCAAATGCTTCAAGTACATTTTTCTAATGAAACTCATTATCAGAGCTTTTTTATTCTTTTCATGTAATGGGAAGTTGAATAGTGTAGTTTGAGGGGAAAATAATGCTCTGAAATTTTGTACCCATCAGGAGGAAATCATTCATTTCTGTCATCCGTTTTCAATGTAAGCCTTTTCTGCACTATAAAAAGATGAAATATGGATAACAATAGAGGATAGCATGTTCCTCTCTCCTTTTTTCTCTCTGTTTGGTTATGACTATTACATTGTATGAATTTTCAAAATCTTTTGTGGCCATAAAAATCTAGTGAGAAGTTTCTAGATACTTTTGACCACTTAAAACTGCCTGACATTAAAAAAAAAAACAAAAAACAAAAAACATGGGCATATTATTAATCTAGCATCCTGGGTGTTTTCCAGGCTGAATAATTATATTCCACCTACGTAGGTCCCCCTGGTGGTTTCAATTTGCATACAGACTTGTTCTTCACTTCCAGTTTCTGAGTTTGTTATGGTGTTTACTTACGCATTTCTACCTGTAACATCAATCTCACTTGGCAGTCAGCATTTTTTTTATGGAGCAGAAGAAATTATACTGTGTTTCTTCATATGAATGTTGTTCTCTTGATACAAACACCCTTGGATGTACATTTAGTGTCTCATTTAAATGAATTTCCCTTCTTGTTTAATTTTATGGGTGTGTCCAATCACTCTTAGATGCTACATGTGTTGTGTTACTTTATGTTGTATACATATTTTTCAGCTTGATAGGGTTCCTAGTAATGCTATAGGTACATTTAGCAGGAGTTTGTGAGATTTTTAGTGGCTTATTCATCTCTAGAAGTTGTAGAATTTTTAATAATGCTTTATGAAAATACAATCTCTAATAAAAGAATGACCAAATGAACAATCACTCCAAATTAATTAGCTAAAATGTACTTAACACTTAGATGGTCAGACATTCTATCAGGAATTTTCTATACAGCAATTCATTTGGTTTGCCTAAAAACCAGCTGGATCGGTAAGATTGTCTTTCCCATTTTAAAGATGAGGAAATAGAGGCCCAAGTGCATGAGTTAGCTCACTAACCATCAGATAGGGACAAAAGACAAAGCTATATCTTAAATATAGAATTTCTGGCATAGGATAGCAAATAGTTTAGTGTCAGTCTGACTCTGAAAACCTGAAATCCAGACAATCTCTCCTAAAGCAAGTGAACTTAAAGGCCATAAAATTCCAGTGTTTTAGTGTGGATGCAAAAGCTGTAGTCAATGTCCTTATGTCAAGGCGGTTAAACCCCCACTGATAGACACAGAGAAGCCATTTTATTCTATCTAAGCCATCAATTGATGAATCATTCATTCTAGGGAGAGCAACCCACATTACTCATTCTCCCAAATCAAGGCCTAGTCTCATGGGGAAAGTGCCCACAGTGATGTTTTGACCAGCCACATATCTGGGAACCCTATTTTTCAATAAAACTGACATTACAAAATCGACAACCACTGAACTCTTAGCCATTATCCTGACAACTCACTTACATGTAATCTTAATAATTACAGGTTATTAGGGGTCATATATCCCCCTATTTCTTAACATGAATTCAACATATAATTATTTAAGAAAATGTTGGACACAAAATGAAAGTTGTGTTTATTCAAATATTTTAAGCCAACTTATTTCCAACTCTCTTAAATCAAGTTTATGATATATATTTCTATGGCCAAAAGAGGTAAGAGGCTTGATTTTTTTGCTTTCCAAATGCTAAGAAGCCATGTTCCCTAGCAACACTGTGAATTCACATAAGAAATTTTCAAATCCCATTTATAGCAGGTTCTTTTTTTCCTTCCTTGCCACTTCACTCCAAGCTCATGTTTACTAAAGAGAAAATGAGTTTTGGAGATTTTGAGTAATGTTCTTAAGAGGACATCATAGTGGTTGACCAAAAAGAATGTTGTTCATAATGTTATTTAGACTCACTTAAAAGGCTGCAGAATCTTACTTTATTTTGTCCTCACTGTTACACTGATTATAATGGATGACACTTAGAACTAGTTATTAAAAGTCAATATTAACACTAATGAGCATTTCAATGATTGACTCAAAATAAAATAGACAATCTGCATACCTTTATCTACAGTTTTAGCATTGTATGTGTATCTATGTATGTGTATGTATGTGTAAATTATTTATGTATGTCTTTGTGTGAGGTTGACTACTTATGTGTGTTTATATAAATTTTTGTGAATACTGTGGATGTATATTCACACACTTGATCTCTAGCAGAAAAACTCATGCTTTGTTATTTCCACTTTGAAAATCTTGTGGCAACCAGGACTTTTAATTAATTATATCAGGATTCATAGGACTACAAAAATGAGTTGTAATCATAGGCACGAATGAATGTTTCAACATGTGCAAACCTTTACTGTTGACATGATAAAGGGAAAGCACATCATAAGATTATTAAATTAATAAATTAATTAAATTAAAATGCATTTAATAACATTCAGTGCTCTTGAGATTGAGAAGTAAAGTACATTAGCAAAATTACAAATGGGTATGTCCTTAAATGGATACTTACTTATTCAGAATTTGGCAAATCTATATCATTACCTGTATTCAAACTATAATGGGATCTTGGCCAATTAAAAAAGATAAGCCAAGAAATATGAGGCACAGTGGTTGAAAAAGGCACTTCATAAATTACATATCACCTGTAAGTTTATATCCATAGCAGATGCAAAGATAAACTAGCAAAGCTTTCAGCAAAGTTACTAGGATGATAACATGGACACCATTGCACCGTGATACCCTTTATATATATTTAGAAAACATAGTATAGGTGCAGTATATATGTTGTATATATAAATGTTGTATCCACATTCACACATTTATGTGATCCTTTCTTTATAAAAGCATTGTTCCTGTAAAGTTATTTAGGCATAAGATGAGTAAAACCCATTATGAATGACGATAGGAGTAAATAAAATCATATACCATAACTAAAACAGGCTGGCTAGGTATCATAAAGATGCCATTTAGTGTTGTATTAAGTTTCTGGCCCAGACTTTCAGTCCTAGCTTCAAGGTGAAGACCCACTCATAGCCTCACTGTCGCTTTGCGCCAAAGAAACACACAAAAGCTTATATTCATTTCACATTGATCAGCCTATGGCTCTGGCATATTGCTAGCTCTTGCATCTTAAACTAACCCATCTTTCTTATCTTGTTCAGCCATGTGGCTTGGTACCTTTTCTTAGCAGCATTTCAACTTCTTTCCTTTGCATCTCCTGGTATCTCTGTGGCATCTCCTGTCACTGATGATTCTCTGGCATCTCTGCTCTGGTCTTTCTGTTCCCAGAGTTTTCTTAGTGTAGTAGCCCTGCCCATCACACTTCCTGTCAGCCTTTGGCTAGTCAGCATTCTAATTAAACCAGTAGGTAGGACAAATATTACAACATATTATAATCCCACTACACCAAGTAATATAAATAGTGCTCTCACCAACAATTGAGCTTCTAGTTGGAACTCTAAAGCGCATATAATATTTTGAGAGTTTTTTGTGGAATTTTATAAGCGTTCACTAAAATGAATGAGGAGGATAAGGGAACCAAAATATGGAAAGGCTAGCTTTGGTACATGTAAACTCTTACCACGAAAGTATTAGTACCTAGGCTGCTGTAGAATTGATGGAGATAGAGACAAAATAAATAAGACATGGAAAAGGGAATTTGAAGTGAGCCCTCACTGAAATGGAAACTTAATGGTGAATGCTTATATACCAGACCATGATCAATAAAATTGCTTTAAATATTTTCGTGTTTAAAACAGAGTTTCTTACAAGGCTCTTCACAAGTCTAGTTCATAGAAAGTTATCACAATTTTAGGTAGAGAAAAGGTCTAGGGAGATGGCTCAACCAGTAAAGCGTTTGCCCCACAAACATGCAGGTTTCTCTTCCTTTTTAATTTAATTTATTTATACCCCAAATGCAGTTTCCCCTCCTTCCTCTTCTCTTCTACTTCCCTGCAACATCACCTCCCATCCACTTGTCCTCTGTTTCTGTCCAGTAAGGGACAGGCCTTTTGTGGGTATCAACAAAGCATGGCATATCAAATTACTGTAACACTAAGTACCACCCCTTGTATTAATGCAATTCAGTATAAGGAATAGTTTCCTAAGAGCCAGCCAAAACATGCTCATGCTCTCATTGTTAGGAGTTCCACAAATAGACCAAGCAACACATATATGTAGAGAGCCTAAGTTGGTCCCATGCAGGATCCCTGACTATTGGCTTAGAATCTGAGTTTCTATGAGTGCAGGTTAGTTGTTTCCATGGGTTTTCTTATGATGTCCTTGGCCTCTCTGGCTTCTACAATTCTTCCTCTCACTCTTCATCAGGATTCCCCACCCAAGCTCAACCTAATGTTTAGCTGTGGGTCTCTGCATCTGTTTCCATCAGTTACTGGATGAAGGCACCCTGATGATAACTGGGGTAGTCATCAATTTGATCTCAGGAGATGACTAGTTCAAGTATATAGCCACTTGCTAGGAATCTTAGCTGGGATTATCTTTGTAGAATTGTGGGAGTTTCCCTTGTACCAGGTTTCTATCTGACCCCAGAATGCCATCCATTTCTAATCATCTCTTTCAGTACTCTTTTCTTTCATCCTATCTCTAACCAGGTCCCTCAAGTTTCCATCCCACCCAGGAGATCCATTTTTCCTTCCCAGAGAGATCCATGTGTCCCCTCTTGGACCCTTCTTTTTACCTCGCCTCTCTGTGGGTGTAGACTGTAGCATGGTTCTTCTTTGTTTTACAGCTAATATCCTTATCTTATAATGTTTGTCTTTCTGAGTCTGGATTACCTATCATATTATATTATATGATATATCATATTATATTATATTAGCTAATATCATATTATATTAGCTATTATATTATATTAGCTAATATCCTATCACTTATAAGTGACTAGATAGCATGTTTGTCTTTCAGAGTCTGGATTACCTCACTCAGGATGATTTTTTTTTAGTTCCATTCATTTGTCTTCAAATTTTCTGATAACATTGCTTCATTCATAGTAACCAGAACCTGGAAACAACCTAAATGCTCCTCAACAGAAGAATGGATAAAGAAAATGTTGTACATTTGCACAATGGAATACTACTTGACTGTTAAAAGCATTCAGATTTGTGTTCTGTCTCTAGCACTCACATGAAAAATCCAGTTAGCCAAGTGAGCCATACCTCCAGCATATTTGGGACAGAAACAAGAAGACCGCTGGGGCTTTCTGGATAGACAGGTTACCAAATAAATGACTTCTAGGTTCAGTGAGAGGCTTTGTCTCCAAAAACAAAGTGGAGAGTGAATGAAGAAGACACTTGACATTGACCCCTGCCTCCTCCATGTGTACATGTATATATATGTGTGTGTGTGTGTGTGTATGTGTGTATATATTCACATATAAAAACACATACATACAAAGCAGAAATTGGCTACAGAGTAACACATAGGGTGGTTCAAATATTTCTGCAGTATATTGGTGAAGCCATATAGTGACTAAATTGACTCCACTACTCTCTGTAGTTATGTTTAATGTGTTCTTAAAGCTCATGATGGTTTTTAAAAATTAATATAAAAACAGATGCCTCTGCATCGATATGGTTTAACAAGCCTCATTCATCATTTTTTCATTTGACTGATAAGCAGTTGTCAGGAGGTAGGTTTGAGAGACAGACAGCAGGACCGGTTTGTTGCTGAGCTTTTTTCAGCTATGATTCCCCTGTAGGAAAGAGCCCTCCACAGAAAAGAGCCTCAAAGGTCACAAAGCAGAGCCCTGTTCTGAGCTGATCATTACACCATGCTCTCCAACCCTCTGCATGTTACAAGTCTAGAAGGAATAACTGCTGATATAATGGATGAAAAAGTCCTGGTGCAGAATACTCTTCAGAGACTGAACCAAATAATATATCATTAGGATTAAATTTACTGCAGAAAAAAATATAAAATTCTGCCTTGAGGTTAAAAAATAATCAGTTGTATAAGAGCAGATCATAAGATACTTTGGCTTGAATGTAAATCATGTGAAAATGAGCCAAGAGATTTGATTGACCTCTTTTGCAATCAGATGTTAAATGTCTATAAAATTATACTGCCCTGAGAGTACAGTGACCAGATCACCAGGAGTATCATCCTTTTACCTGAGTAGGTGATAATTATATAACCATTTTTAAATGTCTTTAGCTACATAGCATCTAGTAGATTAAGGCCTAGATAATCTAGAAACCCTGGGTCACACAACACCATCAGAACATTTCTGCCTACAAGATTTCATGAAGGGCTACAAATGCTTTTAAGAATTGTTCAGTTAGTAGATATTTCAGTGGCAAATGCTGGTCAAAGCATACAAGAGAACATTTTCTAAGTGCTCAGCCTATCTGTAATGAGAAGGTCTTTGTATTGGGTAAAAGGTAAGATGTAACAGTAATTGATAACATTATGTCTAGAGACCCAGAAGTACCTTAATACTGTCTTCACAGTTATTCCATCCCTCCCTGTGAGGCTGCTGAATAGTCAACGTACAGAACAACCACAGGATGTAAGTTAAAGAAACATTTTAATCAATGCTTCCCTCAAAGAAATTCTGGACCAGAGCACAAGGCCAAGGCCTCCTTTTTCCCCATCCTGTCCTTCAAAAATTAAATTACAAGCCCAGCACACATATAGAATTCAAATATATATGAGCAGTCAAAGTGCTGCGTGAAAAGAGTCCCTCAAAGTATGATTCAGCTTCTTTTATGGAAGTGGAAGTAGAGGTAAATTTCAATTCAGTGAGAGCACATTGTATCAGTTATATGGTCTTGCATGAAAGAAGTTCACTGCCCTAACAGAGAATTGTCTCTTATTGGAATTTAAATACTCTACAGTGCAGAGGAGCTGCCCAATAAATTATGCTGTTAGGAAGCTAGACTAGGAGAGTCTTACGGTCTAATCTAAAATTTTATTTCTAGAAACATCCCTTAATCACTTAAGATTGCCTGACTAGGATGTGTAAGAAGGAGCCCTCAAGGAAATCCTGATAGCAGGTATAGAATTCCATTTAATTCCCAGTGACTTTCGATGACACATAATGCCATGTGTCTTTATTTCCAATTATTCTGAGTCTCTGTATTCTTTTTATTTCTTTCTAGAAATATGAAATATTTTTCCTGTAGCTCCTTCCTTTAGAATTAAGTTTTTGTCCTATAAGATTCAACACCACCATAAGGCAAACAAGGACCTCGAAACTGCTAAATTGTCCAAATTTGGTTTTGCCAACAATTTAATGATAAGTCTTTGGAAAATAAGTCAAAGAGTTGGGGACTAATTTAATGCTAATTAAACTATCATCTACCAAAATATATAACATATAACATAAATATATTAATCTTCCTATTAGTTTAACAGAATATCAAAATGTGAGTTAATTACTAATGATTCAAGATACCTACCCAGTAGATTCATAAAGTAACAAACTAAAATTGCTACAAAAGTATATCATATATTATAAATGATAAGCATCAAATATATCCCAAGAATCTATGAAAAACCGAAGTAAATCAGAAAGCCAAGTCATTGCCTGTTATCTCCAGATGTGAGCCTAAGGTGCGGCAGAAGAGGTCTGTCATTAGAATCTAAGAATACCTTTTTTTTAATCTATTATTGTTAGACTTCTTTTCAACCAAATCTTTTTGTGAAGCTGTCAACAGAAATAGCATTATCAACCCCCTCATAATTCGCTCTCTAAGAGGCAAAACCTAGTAGAAATAAGCAGTAGGAAAAAATGGATGAGCCAAGAATCAGTACTACTTGGGACGTTCTTACATTTTATACATTCAAAGTGTGGCCAGTAATTTAAGAAAAAGGAAAGCCCCCCACCTGATTCAGAAGGTCTTCCAGGACCTCCCATTAAAATAGTCTCTCCCTCTGCCTGATTGGTCTTACTATTTATGTAACAATATTGTGTTTTCTATCTGAAAATGTGTTATTGTCTTTCTATAATGTGTACAGACACTGTGTCTGTTTCACCATTGAAATCCAGTGGCTTGGCATTGTGTGGCACACAGTAACTGTTTTTTTTTTTTTTTTCAAATAGATAAAGATAGAAAGTGGTTCCTAGATTGATTGATGGATCACTAAAGCCTAAACCAAGACGTTGACTAAGAAAATATCCAGAATAGATGACTGGCCCACATGTTATCTATAATGAATTTTATAACCTTAGATTTTTAAGACCCATGACATCAAATAGTATACATACCATGCCTGGGTAGATACAATTTTCAAAATCAGAAGTAACTGAGGTATAAGACTTATCCATTGGCTCTGTATAAGTTTTATGCCACTTACAACTTAAAAAACAAACAAACAAATAAACCCCCCACAGTTTATTGCTACTTACAAGTATTATATAACTTTTATCCATGTGAGATTATTCTAAGTCTGTGCCTTTGCTATAATTGCTTAATGAGGTGACTTTTTTGAAATTTCACAAAAGTGAGTATTTGAATTCAATTAGCCAAGAGAGTATGATAAGTAGCTGCCTGGAATTTCCATATCAAGTCTTTATGGCGTGTGACATTTTCTAAAAATATATTTTCTTTCACTTTGTGTGTATGTGTAGGTACCTGCATATATGTATGTGTATCACATGTATACCTGGTGTCCATGGAGTCTCAAAGAGAGTGCTGAATCCTCTGGAACTGGAATCAAAGGTGGTTGAGAGATACTGAATGTGGATGCTGCAAAGTGAATGCAGGTCCTTTGCAGGAACAGCAGAAGCTCCTAAACACAAAGCCTTCTCTCCAGCCCCAAATATAGTAATATAGTTGTCTTTTAATGAAATCTCTACTTTGAGTACACCTTGGATTATATGGAATGTGTTTTATCCATAAGATTATGAGAAAAGCAGATAAAACCTAGATCCATTTGTGCTCCAATTTTATACTTGGAATAAGACAAGTAAAGGTTCAGAGGCATTGCCAAGTCTGTTCCTTCAAGCTACTTAACAGTGGAGCGCTTCTTGTTTATTTAATGGATGAATCTAGAATATCTGTCAAATGAAAGGAAGAATGAAGCTTCTTCCAGGATATTGTTTCCTTTGAAGTGATTGCAGCAATTCATATGTCTAGCATATCACCAGAACACTGTCTTATCAACTCTCATTAATTCCCAGCCCCAAATTCTTAAGCCTGTGACCATTATTGACCTCTGAAGAATATTTTCAAAGAGAATCAGTTTTTCAACTCTGAAAAGTAATTTACTTTAATTGAGTCCTCTTGGCATTAGTAACTAAGCAAAATGAAATGATAAGGGTGGTAGTATTTCACTGAAGGGCAAATGATATATCCTCTCATGTAATGCATGAAAGGTTCTAGTGAGGAGAGATATATAAATATATAAAACACATTTGAGTAAATAGCTTCATGCTTTCAATGGGGGAAAGACATTTACTGTTTAGATAAAAAGCATTGGTGAAAATCCAGTGGCACACTTAATCCCAGCATTTAGGAAGCAGAGAAAGACAGATCTCTATGGGTTCCAGAGCAGCCTAGTCTACATAGTAAGTTCCAGGACAGCCAGGGATACCCAGTGAGACCCTATGTATAATAAATAAATAACAAAATAAAATAAAATAGTTGTCATGGTGAGGGGGATAAACAATGGAATGCTTATAAGGGAGCATGTGACTTTATGTGCTCATTTCAGCAGCACTTATATTGATATTGGAATGATACAGAAAAGATTAGCATGACCCCTGCGCAGGGTTGACATACAAATTTATGAAGCATGTAATATTTTTTTTTTGCTTTATAAAATCTGCCTTGCTCTTGAGGCACGTCTTTTGTCATACAAACAAAGTAAAGTTTGAGACAATGGTAGGAGCTAGTGTCCCCTATGCTCATTCTCTGTCTCGCTGAACTTGCTCCATCCTGATGCCTGCCATGGTCTCCATGCTCCCATGTCCACAGGTTTTACCTTTTCCTTATTTTCAAATGCAACTTGATTAACCTCATGGATTGGTCTCTCTCTCTCTCTCTCTCTCTCTCTCTCTCTCTCTCTCTCTCTCTCTCTCTCTCATCCCCGCCCCTCATGATTTACTGCTGGCATACTCTCTTTATTATAATATACCATGAAGCTTCCATGTAGGTTATCAAATATCTGTAATTGTGCTTACATGAATTTTAGTGTTGTTTATTGATTTTCATAACTATAGATTGTGTGTGTGTGTGTGTGTGTATTCATCTTCTCCACACAAATTTTTCTTTTTCTCTGACTTGTTTTTAATTCCACAATGAAAAAAAAAAAGCAGGTCTTTTCAATTCCCTCAATTCCTGGCTTACAGTATATACTCAATGTCCAGTGGGTTTTTTTTTTATTGAACCAGCGAGTGAGTAAATATATTATATGTTTACTTGCAATGCATATCCTTTTGAATCAGTGAATATTCAAAATGAAAGAATGGCAAAGTCTCCTTCATCATAGGATTTCTCTTGACTCATTTCCATATCCTAAGTGGTACTCAAATGAGTTCATAATTCTTGTTCAATATTTTCTTACTATCTGGGGGATAACTCATGAACTGAAATAAAACATAGTTTTTCCTGGAGTTTTTGGTCTGTAGTGGTAGTTAATTTTATATGTCAACTTAACTAGGCTACTAGGTTAGTAGGTAATTAGTAAATTATTGTGTTTTGGTATATGTATGGGTGTTTCTGTAAGAAATCAACATTTGATCAGTAGATTAAGTAAATATCTTTTTAATCAATGGAATAGGTATCATGCATACATTCTATTGCAGATCAATCCATGAGGTTAATCAAGTTGCATTTGAAAAAAACAGAAACTGAGGAAGGGATAATTTGTTTTCTCTTCAGCTAAGAAGTCCATCTACTCCTGCGCATGAACACCAAACCTGATGGTTCTGGGATGTAGGATAGAAACTATCTATTCTTCTCATTCACAGGCTTCTGCCACTCAGACAAAATCATACTACTAGCTTTCTTGGTTCCTCAGCTTGCTGTTGGTATATCATGGGCCGTTTGGACCTCCTGGGTCAGGTAGCAAAGTTCCCAAAATGTCCTCTTCTCTATCTGTATGTGTCCTATTAGTTCTATGACTCTGGGGAGACTTAATGAAATCATCTCATTATCAAGAAGTACCTGTATTTTATTCCAGTCATTACATCCACATCAGAATGTTTGCTAAAATTTGGACAGCCAAGCTTTTCCTCTAGACTTTCAACTTCATGTACCAAATCAGACCAAATCAGACCACAGAAAGAACAAGCAAAAGTAAACGTGTCTGCACTTTCTCTGCCTTACACCAAGTTCATTCTGAAAACCTTGTGTTGCCTGCTTAAATTCTGCAGAACAGGTGAACATGAATCTTTTTACTTTTCTCTAGCTTTATTTTATGAGGAAAGTGATTTGTAAATATGTAAAATGGAGTTATTCTGCAAGAAAATTGTAGGTACTCCATTGGGTTTATTACACTGGCCTTTGGTCTATTTTTTTTTATTCACTTGCAAATCTGAACTAGGCGGATGTTCAGTGTTATTGTAGGAGAAAACAAAAGGCCCAACGTGTCATGTATATCACATTTCAGATTGCAATGATAGTTTACCTATAATTATCTATAATTCATGTCCTTCTAAAAGGATAATGAGCTGCATTCGTCCTATTTAGTAACCACTCATTAGCTAGATCTGTGGGTCTGCATGAAGTCATTTGGACATCATTTATAAACCTTTCCCTCAGGCCTAACTCTTTAGAGATTTTAATGCCTGTGGTTATATTTTTTACATTTTAGTCCTTTTAATGTAGTTTCTTCCCTCCTAGTAAATTAATTAAAGCATTTTTCACTTTATAAATCATAATAATTATTTGACAATTGCATGGATTCCATAATCTTTAGGCTAATCCATTCACATGGACTTTCAGTATTCAGTGCAGAATTGATTTGATTACAGACATCTGTATTGACCATGAAGGCAAATTCAATAAACAGACTGAAGGAACTGCGATTTGCCCACCGAGGATGGGAACAGCAATAGTGCAAAGCATTCATTGTCCTTTCTAGAAAAGACAAGAAATCAATAAAGCAAATACTCATTCCTGGAGCTATGTGGGCAGAGATAGCAACAGCTGATATAAAAAAAATAAAGTTCAATTACTTAACCAAAATGTAGAAAAGATAGAGGTTTTTTTAAAAAATTACTTATTTTCAAAAAGTGTAGTGATGGATTTTTTTTTGAGTATGGGCATGCATGTAGATTTGCCCTAAATTCCATCATTAGAACAACTTCCTTTGAAAACTGAATAGCCATTTTCCATGGAGGTTAGACACTTGATTATTATGGTTCTATAGTTAATGACAAAAACAACAGAAAAACATAGGCCAATAAAGGAGTCCAATAGAAACCTAAGACCAGGAAAAAAACACTTAGAGTGATCGTGTCTACTCTAATGTTCATTTTTATTACAGTTTGGAGGGAGAAAAAAAAAGAAAGAACAAAGTAATTTAAACAAAGATTTGCTGTGAAAATTAAGCGTATATTTCACATTATCTTGACATTTTGTATTATATATTAACTTTACAGCCCTTTCCCATTCTTCAGAACCTACAAAATGAAATAGAATAAATGACCTATGGTCAAAATTGCAAAAGCAACTGAAAGGTCAGCTATGAGCTGTATTTCCAACTCCACAGAAACAGACCTTTTCTATGCCTGGCTTATTTTTTAAATCAGAAATGCATATGCAGGCAAGAAATGACCAATTATAGTCTTACTGCCTTGACTTACTGGTTCTTATTTTAATCATTTTATTTTTCTAACTTAAAGTATATTTTATATTAATATAGTGGCTAAATACATAGGCTATGACCAATCAGGCAAGGTGGAAGTATGCTGCTTTTTCCTTTGCCTAATCATGAAATTAGACCAAATTACTCCTATCTGAGACTTTCTGTTATAATAAATGAGAAGATAAAATCTCTCTACCTTAGAGGAGTAATTCAGATATCAAGGGGAGGGTGCATGTTGCCTGGTACTTGGCTACATATGAAACATTCAATCACCTACATCAGTGTAGTTATACAACCATGAAATGGGAGTTGCTATACTCCTCATCAGTTCTAATCCAGACAACCATAGCTCTAGACAACCTGGAAAGTGCAGACAGGCTTTGGAGAAATAAGAAACGCAAATGGGAGAGCCAGTGATCTTTACTCAGAGTTATGTGCTTTAGACAAAAAGAGAGACAGAAAACAGATACACAGACATACACACACACACATTCACACACACACACACACTCACACACACACACACACACACACACACACACACACACACACACAC